>PVKA01001779.1:0-137990 GCA_004027165.1 Ctenomys sociabilis
TATTTTATGGAAGGGTCTACAGGGTGTTCAGGGTCTCACCACTAGATTGGACTCATAGTGATCCACCTGTTTACAGCCTCCCAAGAGCTGGGATTATAGGCACGCACCTCTATGCCCACTCTCAACTCCCTTTCCAGTGAGCCCCGGGGATTGGGCCAGCACGGCAGGCCCAGGGAAGGAAATTCTGATAATTGGGGAACTGTATCACAATTTAAAATTTTTCTCTGCAGAAGATCCAGTTAAGCCGGCTGTGATGTTGCACCTCTGCAGTCCCAGCACTCAAAAAGTTAATGCACGAAAGTTGCTGTAGGTTCAAGGGCATCCACATAGTTAAGTTCAAGACCAACCTGAACTACATAGTGAGACCCTGTTTCAATAAAGAAGAAAAATCCAGTTAAGAGGATGAACTTAAGCTGTAGACTGAGAGAAAATATTTGTGAAGTACACATCTCATGAACATTCAAAATGAAGCAGTAAAAATCAAGCACCCCACATGAAAAAAAGGCAAAAGATGTGGCCCAACATTTCACTGAGGAAGACAGACAGACAACACATGGCAGACAACACATGAAAAGCTGTTCAAAATCATTATGTATTAGGAAAGTGCAAATTAAAACCGCTGGACAATATCTCTACTTGCCTGACTCCATGGCTAAAATTAAAAGGAGTGGCATGAGGAAGTGGTGGCAAGAAACTGGACAGCTCACATACTGGTGTGAGTGTAAAACAGCACAGCACCTAGAACAAAATTTGCAAGTTTAAAAAGAAAACCAAATACTGAAGAACCATTATATAACTCGCTAAATGTAGTCTTGGGCATTTATCCCAAAGAAATGATCATTTACGTGCCCACAAAAAAATTTTATATGAATGTTGATAGTACGCATGACAATCAAATCTGGAAACAATCCAGAGGTCCTTCAATCATTATAGTTAAGCAAACTATAGCACAACCTTAACAACATAGGAACACTAATCAGAATTAAAATGGAACAAACTATTGATCGCACAGTAACCTGACTGAATCTCCAGAAAATGAAAAGGAGGGGCATTCACATAGGAGTTACATACTGCATGATTCATTTAAACAGCAAGTATAAATTTGTAAAAATTGAAATAAGAAAATGACTGATGGAGGTGAACACATTAGTGATGGCCAACAGAAAGGCTGGGAATAGGGGCAGGCTACGAGGGTAATGACCCAGAGAGCCACAGGGCTCCCGCCCCCCACCCCCTGCAGATGGAACAGTTTAGGATAGCAATTATACAGATTAGGCTCGCTTGATACAACTTCATACAACTATACACCCACACTCACAGGAGTGCGTGTGGAACTGCTGAGACCCGGATGAGCTTGGGTTGTCGCCGTGCTGCAGCTACGTGGGAGAACCTGGGTGAAGACCCAAAGAAAGACCTCCCGGACTTTCTTTCTTTTCTTCTTGTAAATTCATGACTGCATCAAAACAGAGGTCTATCTGTTAGGTTGTGGGGCTCAGTAAAGATAGGAAAAATAAGAGGCCTTTATTGCAGACAACGAGGCAGGCCACAGGAACAGAGAAGGAAGTGGAACTTTCAAGAGCCTGGGCTGCGAAACAGCCGCAGCACAGGGCCAGGCTGGAGGCGGGGCAATCTGCATGACGAAGCAGACAGTGATTGGGCCGTGATTGAGCAAGAGGCGGGAACAAGGAAGTAGGATACTGTGAAAAGCAGGAAGTTGTAATTAGACCAGGGAGGAGGAAGGCGGAGCATAACACGTCGCCTCCAATGGCCTGTGCTTGTTAGCTTGTCGCCATGATGACTTAAGAGGTTTTTTTTTTTTTATTCAGGCAAAAAAAAAAAATCACTATCAAGAAAAATAAGTCCTTGTATTCAAAAACCACAAAAGGAAAGCACTCGGAGGTAGCATGGGGGAGATGGTAAAGTCTCTTACTGTTTAGTTTATATACTTCCGTGCACACCTAACATACATAATAAAAACCAATCTGCGAGGGAGCAGACTCACACACACAGATTGGTGGGCTCCACTCCTAGAATTTCTGAGTCAGTAGATCTGAATAGAGCCCAAGAATGTGCATTTCTAACCAGTTTCAGTGTGAACTGATGCCATTGGTTTGGAACCCACTCTTTGAGAATCATCGATTAAAGGAAATGGGAAATCAATTTAGTATTTGTTTGTCTGGTCTGATCTAAAAGCAGTGCTTCATCTACTTGTGAGATAGTTGCCCAAACTAATCTGAGCTATCATTGCAAATTTCATTTCTTGCAAGGAGACAAATATCAGTGCAGGTAAAAATATCTTTCAATTCAAACACATGGCTACTCACCCAGATCCTCAAGAGAAGAAAAGGAAATCGGTTTGTAAAAAAGGAGGTAGCCCTGTCTGATCCATACCTTAAAGAGAATGCACCCTTCAGAAATGCCAGGAAGGGGCAGCTCTTTGAATCCCCGCTTGACCTGCTCTCAGTGACCCACAAGACTGTATTTTTACATCTGCTACCCACAGAAGGGCACCATCATCCAGAGACAAAGCCCTAGGGCAGCACAGTGAATAAAATGTGATTTTCTCTCCTGGTTCCCTTCTCTGTCAGATTTTACACCGTCTTTTCTCAGTGTTTATCACCACCAACAGTTACATTTCTGAGTGAGTATCTCTGGCAAGTGACTCCCTGCTGAGCAGGCAGGAGAAAAACCCCATAAATCAGAGACTTCTGTGGGCCACATGCAGCCTCCCTGGCCAGGATGGGGCCCTCAAATATTCTTCAAAGCTAAGTACTTCAGAATGGCACTCAGAAATAAAGATCCAATTACTCAGAGTTGGATGGCATTGGAAGTACCCAAGTGCCCAAGTGAACAGCAGCCAGAGGGGCTACGGATCCTTCCCTTGGTTTCCTGAGAGCCCCATCTGCCACTGATCCAGGGAACTCAAGGAAAATTTGTCTGTCTGCCATAGAAGCCTTCTTTAGCATGACAGCCGGTGTCCACTAGGATGCTAGGAGATGGAAGTTGAGTGCAAACGGATGAGCGTCAATGCCTGGTAAGAAACCAAGATGATTCAACAGAAGGAAGTGGGACACAGCTGCAGCACTTTTACTCTAAAAGGGGAAGGTAAGCAAGAGATGGAGGGAAGGGAGTGGATGGGAACCCTAAAAAGTAGTTAATTCCAGCTCTGAGCTTAGCACTTCAAGGTTTGAGATGGACTCAGTTCACCCCTGACCTTCTCATTTCTAGCACACTTTGTTTTATGTCATAATGTATACTTGTTATATTAAGTCATACGAACATGACCATACCAAAATGCATAATGTTCTAGAGTCTCTGAAAATGACTCTCCCATGTTTAATGAATCCAAACTCCTGTCCTATGAATATTTTCCCATCCTAAAAGAGTAACATCCAAGGTAAATACTGAGATTTACTCACTAGGATGATGTGAAAGAAACGGTAATTGTGGTACCAAGGTGTTCATTTTTTTTCTCACAACTGTGGAGAAAATATCCTGACCAAAAACAATCATTTTTTTAAAATTCCTTTTTTTTACAAATTGTGCTAAGGTGACTATGGCATAGAAATAAACATTTGACATTGAAAAAAAAAAAAGTAGCTAAGATGTGTTATGTACATGTACCAACTCCTCACAAGGAATACACATTATGTGCTGCAGACAGGTACTAATAAAGAAAAAAAAGCTCATACTCTGGAACATGGACACATTACTTGGACATTCCCAAGTTCTTCCCTCTCCAAGTGCACACCATAGCCCAGCAGCACCGGCGTCACCTGCAGGAGGGTCAGGCCTACACAGACCTGCCCAAGCAGAGTGTACCTGTCTGTACTGCCCCAGGGAATTCCTGGACATGTGCATACAAGTCTAAGCAATGCTGCTCTAAGGTTGCAGGGAGTGCATATCTGTGAGGTATAGGCAGAGAGCTTCTGGGAAAAGAGTGACTGCAGAGATTTTGTCTCATGTTGTGGGCTCAGCACCACAAATACTGCAAGGCCTGACTGGAGAGTTTGATGAGACTGAGTCAGGCCTGACTGGTCAGGACAATGGCTTCCCCCTCATCACATGTACACCATGGCTGGAAAGCAAAATTTGATCTTAAATTCAGACCTCACATACTCCCAGAGAAGCACTAATTCAACCCCATTGGTCATTTCCTAATAGAATGTCTCGCTTCCCAACTAACTGGTCATTGGATTCTTTGCAGAGACTTAATCTTAGAGAAAGTTGAAATGACTGAGTGACCTGGTCATGTGTTCTAGAGAGACCAAAAATTTATCAGAGAGTCACTATAATTGTTATTTTATTTTTTCTTGGCTTTCAGCCCTCTCATTATTAGTGATGAAGCCATAGACATTCACCAAAGAAAAAGGGAAAATAGGGAGGAAGAGGCTGGGAAACACCAATGAGTTAACAAAACCTTATCAGAGTCAATACATCCCAGAATGTTGGGTTTGGAGGGTTTAAAGAATTTCTTGTCATATTCCATTATGTAAGGCCTTATATAAAAAGAAAGCTGTTGTAACCAGAACAAATTACATCAGATAGCTAAAACTTAAGTGTTATGGATAGTTTCAGTGCTGGGTTCAAAATATTCACAAATATTTTTAATATATTCTGAATGATGACTGTGCTGTAAGATTAGAATAATCATTTGACATCGTTTTGAAAAGATATTATTTGATAAGAAAACAAATTGGCTCTTATTTCCCATGAATAACTATTGTGTAAAACATTGGGAAGCCTTTCTTACTTATCAGGAAGGATTTGAGGTCCTGCCATTTGCTTTGAAGTTTTTCAGAAGCCACACAAACCCTTCCTTCCAGGCAAAAGAGGATGACATACAGACATCACATATATATGACAGGAAAAACTCACACACCTTTAAGTCAGATATCCCAGGGGGCAGGTAAAGCAGGCAAGTGAGTCTGGCTTAGAAATTAGAAGAGCTACGGAGGGAAACTAGAGTAAGTGAGGTAACAAGCATGGAGCAGGGAATACACTTTGCTTTGAAGTCATGAGTCAGAGGCATGGAATAGTGCATTAATAGAAAGTGAAGTGTGAAATAGACAATTCTAGAGGAAATGAAGTAACTAAACAATCTAGTCAGCAAAGGAATGAATAGTGGCCAAAGCTTCATGAGGGAGTTGTCACTCGTATTGAGCTGCAAAAGGAAGATGAACTTGTTCAAGGTAGAGTATGAAGAAGATCACAGAGGGCTTTGGAAGTATAATAGGCATTTTATTTATTTATTTATTTATTTTTTGTGTGGGTAGGAGACAGACACAGGACATTTTTAGAAGAGAAGAGAGAATAAGAGCATGTAAGGGATTTTGGAGCAAGGAGTTTTTGTTCAAGGGTTTCAGGTTTAAAGTCATGGGAGGAATTGGAATAAACATGAAAAGAAGTGAACAGATAAAAGGCATATTTTAAAGAAAAGGTAGATGAAATTGAGGCAGATATCAGCAAGTTAGAAAATGAGAAATACATCTTATAGGGAGATTGGTGCTGTTGATCAATAGATCATACTTAACCTGGCGGAATTCTAGAAACATATTCTCTAGAGAGTGGAATGTAGGGTACAGAAATAACAAATCACAGTGAGGAAACGGCCACATTTCTTTAGTGGAAACAGAAGAATGAACTGAGTCTCTACCAGAAAAATACCCTTCCCCAAGTGAATTCTCAGAGTACTAGGAACCTGGCTTGCGGCCCCCTGGCAGGACTCCACTTGAAAAGAACCAACCATACTGAAGAAAAGACCAGAGAAACGTACAAACAGCAGGACACGCCTACTGATGAGAGCATATGGTCAGGCCACCTGGTAGTGCGAGCTGTGTACATGCAGGAAACAGGCACACAACTGCTGGGCCTCAGAGCGGAGCCTCACTTTTACAAATGCGCAATCAGGGGTAATTGACATTTAAGAATTACTTCTAACATGAAAGAAAATGATGGAAGGAAGCAAGAAAGGAAGGAAGAAGGAAAGAAAGAAGAGAGGGAGGGGAAAGTGTGTCAATCGGCCTTTCTGTTGTGGGAACTCAATACCCAACACCCAACTGAAAGGTTTGATTGGCCAGAAAGACAAAGTTGAAAAAATTCCAAGAAATCAAATAAATCCAATAAATAAATTGACATGAATTAAACAAGGTAAAAAAGTTTACATAATCTGTTCTGAAAGTCCAACCTCTAAATAATAGTCACTTTAAAAAGAAGTAATGAGACAAAAGGAAATCAGGAGAAAAAAAAAAAAAATAGAAAAGAACACTCAAAAGTAAAACACATGAGCTTCCATACTGAGGGGACTTTCAAGTACCCAAAACAGTAAATGAAGAGTCTGATGTCAAGGCTCATGGTCATGAAATTTTAAAACTCTGGACACACAAAAGACATGGGAAGGCTTTCATGATTCAGGGGATGGATACATGCAAAGGGAATCCTAAGGGCAAAATAGGAAACAATGGAGTATTGACTTCACACTATTGAGAGGAAATTATCTGCATACTAGAATTCTCTTCTTAGCCAAATCATTGATCAAATGTAAGGGCAAAATAAAACTGTTCCCCAAAATACAAAGGCCAAAACGAGGCTCTCTCTTCCACTGCTTATTTCATTAGAATGCCAGCTGATGGAAATGCTAACTATGGAAAAGAGTGGTAGAACAAGAGAGAGGAAGATTTTGGAAGAAGGACTGGAAGGGGAAGAAGAGAGGAATGAACACTCCAGGCAGCCAGGAGCAGCCAGTCCAGAGCTGGTGAGAAAGGGTCCAGGGTAGCGCAGGGGCGGTGTCTGAGAAAAAAGGAGCCTGGATGTGTTTGATTGCAGTTCAAAGAAATCTGATCCCTGGGTCTAAGATCCAGCGATAAAGAAGAACAGGAACAGAAAACTAAGCAAATGAAAAAGAGCAAGAGAGCTATTACTTCCTGGGAAAACAAATAAGTAATCCAGGAAATGGTCTAACATCACGTGGCTCAGCTATTAAAGGAGAAAGGGTATAGTGTAGCAGAAAATACCCCCTGGTCCTCCGCCAACAAGCCAGTACCCTTCGGTTCCTTAGTTGCCCAGGTCATAGTTCCTGTTACAGTTTTAGTTTCTCATGACTCTTAGATACAGCTGGTCCCTGGATGCATAGCTGGTCACTGTGATACACATTGTATAAACCCATCTCAAACTGGCAAGCCGTTCTGCCTCTGCACTTCCTGCTTGCTTATCCCATGTAAGCTCTAGATCACTGGAGATCAGGACCTGATGTTCTTCTGGGAATGATGCCAGGCAGTGCCCATCGATGTAAATAAATCTGTCTCCCAGTCCGGGGTGTCCTGCCTGTGTTACACTATGGAAAAGAGTGCTTGTTACAGTAGACTTGTTGTTACAGTGATGCACATTGACCCTCATCACTGCTTTAGCAAAGGAATGGATGATGTAAGTTGCATTGTAAGCATTTTGCTTGCTGTTTTCCTTCAGAAAATAATCACAAATACTAGTTTCTGCGTTTGAAGAGTTAAAAGTAGTTTCTATTTAGAAGAAGGGTGATCAGGGGCTACTGCTATTGGTAGCCTTTAAAATACTTTGCCTTATAAAATTATACCTTCAAAAACATTTTTAAATAATGGTATAAAAATTAGTGAAATCAAAATATTAAATAATTCTATATACTAGAAGCAGATACATTTATTATAGCAAATACATAACTCGCATGTAATGACAAAACTTGGCAAATGGTGTTTAATTAGTTTTAAGATGTTTCTAATTAGGTTAAGCATGCTTTAAAATATTTAGTATTTTCTATTCTTCATATCATCTATAAATCTCTAGTACATGCTCATTCTTGCATCTGTAAACAACAACGGACAGATGATGTCTATATCCAAGATCTCCAATGCTCAAAGATTTAAAAAATTCTTTTCTCATGTCTTCCAGATGTCTGTCTGATAGAATATTTCACTGATTTTTTTTCAGGTCGCTGTTTGAATGGTTTTTTCCCCTGTGCCATCAGAGCTCCAAGCAGCGGCTCGCAGCACATTTCAACTTAAGCACATAAACATTTCGGTGGGACAGGAAGCTGCACTTTATTCAAACAATAGATTAAGGATGAAATAGTGGTTTTAAGGTTGTTTTTGACATTTAAAAAGGGCTGAAGTATTTTTATCCCTCTGCTGCCTGTTGTTTTGCTAGATACCTAATAACTCTGAAGAACCGATCCCAGCACATTATATACACTGAAACCCTGTCCGATTCTAACTGATATTTTCCTTTCTATTTTTCATTTCTGGATGCTGGCTCCAGTCAACAATATAATCATTTTCTTTTATTGATTTTCTTCTCAAATGTATCCTTGTTAGATTCATTGATGACTATACATTACTGGGACACCTGATAAAACATTTCACTGCACGGGAAATGTTTTTCACTGAATAAAAGTAACTACTTCTCAAGGTGACAATGAAACTAGGTTTGAATGCAGAATTCCAGAGAATGGCACCCTTATTTGAAAACTAATCAAGCACTGACACCACCCTGAAATAAATTTAATGTTATACTCCGCTGAAAATATGTGCACTGACCTTACCTTCCCCATTAGAAAAAAAAAAGATGAATCTTCCTAGTTTAAGTACTTCTCTACATAAAGCTTCACCTCTTCAGAAGAATTCAGGTTTTCTGTTCACTTCCTAAATCTATCTAAATAGGCTTTGGTGGCCTGTAGCTGAATTTGAATTAATTTGCACCAAAAACTTTGTTAAACCAAGTCAGGTAGTGATTTTTGTGTTTCTAAGGCTGTGTAAATACAAATAGCTCAGTGGATTAAAGCGCTTGCATGCAGGTGCAGGGACCAAGGGTTCAATCCCCTGGCCTGCCCTGCCAGCCCCGCCCCACAGGTGCCCTGAGAGGGGAAGACTGAGACTGGGTGTGATGGGGAGCACCTGTAATCCCAGCTCTTGTGAGGCTGTAAACAAGCAGATCACCGGGAGCCCGATCTAGTAGTGAGACCCTGAACACCCTGTAGGTCCTTCCCTAAATATAGAAAATATATATATATATATATATATATATATATATATATATATATATATATATATATATATATATAAAAGACATGCATAGATTTTATTGAGGATATAATAAACGGTAATATTACTGAGGTGGTCTGTTCCATTTTGTCACACTCAGCTTCCTGAAATCCCTAATTGACTGTGCTGATATAAACAATGGGACACATTCTTTTAAAGTTTATTCAAAGGATTTGGATTATTCCTAGTGACATCAACTAAGAAAGGAAATAGCATGTTAACATTGTTATTAAAAATTTTGGTATGACAGACCATTTAGTTTTCATTTAAGTTTCATCTCAGCCTGTGCTGTTCCTAATGGAGTGAGTCATGGAGATATTGTTCTTAAAAATAAAATTGAATTTTCTTGGTAAAAAAATGGATTTTTGAACAGCAATTTCCTACTTAAAATTAGAATGCTTATTAATTTTATCAAATAAGAGTGTTCAGAAGCTCCAAAAGCTTACGTAATAGCAAATTCATTAGTGAAGCTAATTTTTCAATTTAGGATACTTAATACTGGCACTTTTTGCTACATGTTTTCTTTTCTTTTTCTTTTTTGGTGGAACCGGGATTGAACTCCGGCCCTTGCTAAGCATTTATTCCACTGAGCCATTTCCCCGGCCCCTACTTTTTGCTCCATGGAAGATGACATAAACCATATTCCAGTACTTCTTAATTCATTCTACCCTGAATGACAGAATACTTTAAATTAATGTGCCTTTATTCCTAGAACTATGCACAGTAACTAATTCAGGGGTCAGGCACTACTTAATATAATATGACTTAGGGATCTGGTTAACAAAGGGAAATAATTCATAATTTGCACACCAGTTATACAGGACTGGCTGCTTCTCCAAACTTCAAATAGACGCACACACTAACTTTCCTCTTTTGTAAATTATTAACTTGCTTAGCGAGGAGCCCAGTCTTTGACTCACTTACCAGAGCTTTTCTGATGATGGAGGTTCTGCTGTTGCTCTAGGTACTACACAGGCTAGTTTTACAAATACCTGACTCCCCTGTTACCTGGGGCTTTCCCTGGAGCAAATCATCTGTGTGTGTACAAACGTTCATTTTCCAACTTGGAAAAAGTTAAAGGAAGATCTTTGTGAATTTAAGTGAAGTAATTATGGTGAAAAAAGAACTCTCTCCAAACAAAGATGACCAAGCACGGAGGCCTTTGCTCCCTACATCATTTTAGGGGAGCTTTTCCTGCCAGAACATCTCCCTTGGCCATTGTAGTAAATATGTGTAAACAAAGCTACTCTTTCAGTCATTCTAAGAAATATGCACTTAGGGACTTATAAACAACACATTTTTATTCATTAAATCATTTTGAAAATAGGCTGTGAATGACAACTTAAAAGTGCTTAACAAAATATTATTCATTCTGCAAAAGAGTTGCTATAGCCTGGAATGCAAACTGGTCATTTGGGACTATTTTAAAACTACGAGCAGGAAGAGGCTGGGGTCATTGCCCTTTTCCTTCTATGACAAGCCCAACATGGCGGACTTGGCTAGTCCACTCCTAAGAAGGCCGGGCCGTCCACTAGGGCTTTTGCAGTCTAGACTTTACTATGATATTTTATTTGAAAAGACAGACAATCACAAAATGAAACACAAATTTGCAGTAAATCAAAAGAGCGTACTTCATGTTCCAGATTTTATCTTAAGACCTTTATTCAGCCTTCTTGATGATTTCAAGCCCTGCAGCCCAAGGGCATTAGACTGTATTGAAGTTTAATGACCTGCAAAGTTTCCTTCTGAATTAAAGCACATCCCGTTACAAAGTGGGGGCATGGGGGGGGCGTCTGAAACTAATCTTAAAATTTCATTTCTGATGGTGGACGTTGAGGACATGAAAGCAGCACAATCCTTTCAAATCACAATGGGGAGAAATACATTTCTGCGAGCTGGATTCTCTACCAGCCTCCAGGTAAGGAACTTTTCCATTAGTGAAGGATGATCTGTAATACAGAGTGCTGTAGACAGGGGTTAAGAAGGAAGAAAGTTCACTGGCAGGCACTTCTCTAGAGTCTGTTACTCCTCCCAAGTGACTCACTTGCTGTAGTGGTAAATTCCAGGACTTCTCATTTGGTAGATGAAATGAGGCTCTTGATTCCAGACCAGTGAACTTCAAAGTATGAATGATATACCAGTGGGGTGCAGGTAGAAATTTTTAATTCACTTAGTTATTTAGGACGTACTTCTTAGGTCATCTTTAATTTTCTCTTTAGTCTATGTAATGGACATGAAATTTAAAGTACACTAGTATACACACATCCCCTAGGTAAGTAAAGGTGCAAGTGTTGGCATGTTCAGTCACATAAGCCCAGAGATGACTTCTCAGCTCCACATACCAGAGACCCAGCATGGACTCGCCGCAAGAGGAAGACAGGAAACTGAGCTGCCCTAACTCCTGCACTGCCTCACAGCCAGGAACTGACCAGCAATAGCTCTGACCAGCTGGATTTTCTGTTCCTGCATTTTTATTTCCATAAAAATATTAAAAAGTGTAACTGTGCTAGTAACAGGAGGAGTAGAACAGAAGTCCAAAACAACCGTGTCTGTGCAAATCTTCATTATCAGTTTTTACTGACAATGTTCACCATCAATAAGTATATTTGCATCAGTGCAAAATGAGGCAACTGTGACATGATCGATCAGATTGCATTTGATGGTGTATTTATTATGGGTGTGTAGATGATATTACATAGTAGGAAACAAATACTATCAAAGTGATTTTTTTTTCATATTTTAGTACAGGTTCTATAGGTTCTCACTCTGCAGATCGGACTCACAGTGATTCTTCTGGTTTTAGCCTCCCAGGCACTGAGATTATAGGCACGTGCCAACACACCCAGTCTCCATATCAGCGTTCCCTGGAGGCTGGGCCGGCACGGCGCACCAGGATCAGAGCCCAGCCACTGTGCTCTGCCTAAGCAGGCACATTAGTCCCCTGAGCATCTGCCGGCCTTAAGGTGAATGTTTTTAATATCCAACTCAGTTTGCTTTTTCTGAAGAGAAACTTTTTTCTCTATGCAAACAGGACATCAGATACAACTTAGAGTGTATATCACCGAGGTAGTTATTTAGTGAAAGGAGGATTTGATAGTCTCTGAGAAGTATACTAAGTTTCAGGATGTTCAAAGGAAGAGTAAGGAAACTATCACTTGATGTTTGGAAACGCTGTTTTTAAAATCTGGAAAACTTAACATTTCAAAGCAAAGAAAAATCTCCGCCCTATAAAAATATAACCTTGCATTAAAGGATTCCAGTAATCATTACCATTGGATATTGTGTTTAGATAGCTTTTGCTTAAACAGTTTACATTCTTTGCTGTATGTGGCAGTGCATGCCTGTTATCTCAGCACTCTAGAAGGCTGAGACAGGATGACCACAAATTGGAGCCCAGCCTGTGCAATTTAGCAACTTAATGAGAACTGTCTGAAAAGAAAAAAAAAAAAAAAAAAAAAGCTCAGGATGTAGTTCAGTGCAACAGCCCTGGTTCAAGCCCCAGAACCTCCCCCCAAATTACATTCTTTTTTTTTTTTTTATTGAAGAACAAATAGCAATGAGACAGTTTCAAATTAACAGGACAGATTAAATAACTAATACATTGCAAATTGTTTTCGTAATGGTTTGTTGTCGTACAAGGTGCATACATGATATTCTACTTACAGACACTATTAGAGCAGATGTCTCTAATCAATGAATTAAGAGAATATAGCTGTATACTTATCTTATTTTTTAAAGCTGAATTATAGCACAGTTTCAATAATTAATACTTTCTACCAAATTACATTCTTATCAACTTAAATGCATCTTATTTTAAAGATGAAATATGAAGTCTCCCAAGGCTCCAGGAAAATGAGTAACCCTAATACGACACATTTGCTTTTTTTAATGTTCTTTTTTTAATCCGCAAAGAATACAAAATAATAAACACACACACACATTAAAAACAATACGGCAATACAGAACTTCACCAAACAAAACAGTAGGAATTCACTAATGTTGCTGCATTGTATAATGTTGTCTTCAGATTAGTTGTTCAGATTATCAGATATAAGCATGCAAAATTGATAAGAGAAAAAGAAAAATTCTAAGAAATTAAAAAAGACAAGAAAAAAACAACTGTAAGCACCATCTGCTCCCTCTGCAGAGCAGCAGACAGCAGCAGCTTGACGACCCAAGGCACGCTGCATGTTTGCTTGATGTGGATGACCCCGGACTCTTCTCAGTCCCTTCTCCTCCCTCCGGTGGCCACACCCTGGCAGGACCCCGAGTTATCAACTTTCTCAGCAAATCCCTTGGAGACCTTGATCAGCTCTCCCTCAACTGAGAGGCCATACTATATGATGTCTGGTTGGATAATATGAATGTGATGCATCGTTAAATAACTACATGTGTGCTTGATTTACTCCAAATAAGTATATGATATGCATTTAAATAATTCATTTTTTGGCCTTGCACTGTTACACATTCACTCTTATTTCCCATCACCATTCCTCCAAAACAATAAAACAAGAAATGGAAACACGAACTTCATTTTGATATTGCTGTGTATATACAAGGAAAGCAGGGAAAGAGGGAAGGGGCTCAGCTGGCTGAGAAAGAACCTGTGGAGAAAGCAAGCCCCAGGTTCCCAGGGGCAGGGCACAGATGCCAGGGAACCCGCGAGGGTCTGGCTCTCAGAGAGAGCAGCTGTTCAGTGGCACCTCTCTGCTAGAGCCTCACCTGCCGGGCCAGGAGCTGGGTAGTAGAATCCCTGAGAAACAAAAGAGTTTTGGGACACAAGGTCCCAACGAAACAATAGGGAGATGGGGTTGCCGTGCACTGGCATACTGTACACTGGTGCTCTTTTCCCTCTTTGCTTTCAAGTGCAAACGTAAGTAATACTTAAAAATACCCTGACGGGAAGATCATAGCCCCTCTGCAGGAAGCCTCGGAGAACAGAACCACACACTCATCTGGAGGTTGCCCGTGAAAATGGTCGCTCACAATCTGATTGTTCTAGAGCCACCTTCATCAGTTGACATGTTCCTTATGTACAAATAGTAATATGACCTTAATGACATCCCTCACTGCTTTTTCAGCAATTGTCCTTTTAAAAATTTTCCTTAAGGGAGCAGTGAGACGAATAAACAAACATGTATACAATGTTGCCTAGTGCAATGTTACTTTTCATAGTGACAAATCAGAAATCTGTATGTGTCTAGGAGTAGATGCTTAGCTGAGTAAATATCATAGTCATTTGAAATGTCAAAGCATATGTACTGATGCAGGAATATATGAAGTGGAAAACAGCACGTTTTTAACGTTATATGTGATGATCCATTTATGTAGATGTATGTTTATAGTATAAAAACATGCCAATATTGTAAAATAATGGTTATCTTGAAGAGAGAATTCTAAAGGAATGTCAATTCCTCTGTATTGTTTTACTATATTACCCAACATACCAGAAAACCAATTATTCTTGTTTAGAAAATATGACAATTTGTATGATACAACTTACAATATGGTCTTTGCTCTTAATTATAAGCTTATGGCCACAAAGTGCCATAACTTGTGAGAGTTATGTCCCTCACAAGAAGGACATAACTCTCAACCTTAGTGGAGGATGGGGAAAAAATCTTAGTTTTAAGAGAAACAATGCAGAAAACAGAAGAAAATATCCAAATACTACCATTAAGACTCACAGGGATAAGAGAAAATACCACTTCCATGTGTCTAAGAAGCTATAAAAAGGGAACAAACAACAAGGAAAGGTTTTTAAGTGAGAAAAATGTGACAGCAAAAAGAAAAATTGCAGTAGAAAAATATAAGATCTCTTAAGGAAATAGATGATAAAAGAGCAATCTAAGAAAATTAGGGCATCAGAGTATTGAATAGGTTATAAATAGAACTAACAAAAAGAATCAAAAGAGAAAATGTTCATGAGAAAATTATCAATTAAATAATATAAGAATGATTCCCAGAACAGAATCTGAAGGCCTAGCTTAATGAATAAAAAAATGCCCACATCAGGAAATTTTAGAACTCTGGAGATAAAGCAGAAACCCTAATAACTTTGCAAGGGGTGGCAGCCCACGGTGCATCCCAGTATATGAGCCCAAGGAGCGTCCTTTGCCTCAAAAGCTGCCCTGGGACCAGAAGGCAATGAAGCGAGGAATACTGTGTTCACGATAGAATCCTGTCACCAAGCTATCATTCCAGTGTTAGGGCAAAGTCAAGATACTGTAAGATCTGCAGGCTATTAAACAATTGCTTCCCACATCTTTTTTTTTTTTTTTTTTTTTTTTTTTTTTTTTTTTTTTTTTTTTTTTTTTTTTTTGTCTTCTCCTAAAACAAAACAGAAAGAACCACATAGAGGAAAATAGGTGTTTCAAGAAAACAGAGGATCAAAAAAAAACGTAGGCAAAGGTTCCCAGGTCCAGGTGAGACCAGATCAGAGCCCCACGCCCAGGAGAAGTACGGTGGGGGGAACAGCTGGAAGGATGGAGGAGGGGAAGCGCTGGAGTATCAGGGGATCATGAGGGAAGATGCTGAGAGGGTGGAGAGAGGGCGATGGCTACAAAGAAAGTAAATCCAAAGGCAAAGGCGGGGAGTAGTAGCTATAGGAAACTGGAAACGCCCTGCAAAGGTGGTCAAGGTTCACTCCTCGGCTCAGGAGACTGTATCAACTAAATCAGCATTTTATACACTCCAGAGTGCTGGAGTGAACAAAAATAGTGATGGGACGCTAGAGAGAGGTAGGAGAGAGCTGAGTCCTCTTCCATGGTAAATTTGCTGAGTGGCAGTGAAACTGACGGCTCTTCAGAGAGCAGCAGCATTCACACAGGAACGTGGAACTCAATCCCCGAAGAGCTAAGGGGGCCGAAGGGCTGGGAGCCCAGAGTGAACGAGAGAATTCCTCTTTGAATGAAGTTTGTGTGAAGATGGACATTCATTCTGATTTCTTAGTACCAAGTGCCTTAATTCTGTATTTTAAGTTAAGTTATATGTCTTTGTTAAGTAGTGAACATTAAAAGGCAAAGAAACAGCAAGCCGCGCTGGCCCTGCCCCCCAGGCATGCTGAGCAGGCCACCAAGACCTGGCACGGTGGCCCACGCCTGTAATTCTAGTGCTGGGGAAGCTGAAAACAGGAGGAGTCTGTGCTGCATAGTCAGACCCTATACCAAATAATTTTTTTAAAAAAGGAAATGATTTTAAAAGGCAAAGAAATTCCTCCTACTCTACCCCTTTCATCCCAAGTCTACAAAGGCCTCGCAGCCAAGGTCTGTTGGTTCACATCAGATACTCTATTGAGTAAAATATGGCCATTTTCCTACTTTTCAAGTGAATTTGTTTCAGGAGCTCCTGGGCCAGTTGCTTGGAACATGGGTGTGTTTTTTCTTCCCTATACCCAGCCCACACGAAATGACAACTCCATACTGGATCAGGATGTTGCCTTCCCTGGGATACAGAGACAGGAAGATAGGATGGGAAGACTACGAGGTCATCAGGAAGGTCTGAGCTTTTGTGTTGGATGGTGGGTTCATTGACACTTACTGCTTCCTAAAATTAAACTATGACCAGAAAGAAGCAAATAATAAAGGCAAGACCAAGTATGAGAAATTATTTTAAGTCCAAAATTACCCACCTATTTCTGCGAATCTGAAGCCAAATGAAAAATCATTAGCCCAGAATTCTGTTTATCAGAGGATACAACAGATGGTACATTTGCCCCTCTATTCAGCAGCCCATGCAATAAATATGTAGTAAGCCCCTCCTCAGGATAATCACTAAGCAGGTACTATGGACAGAGCAATTAGGAAAAACAGAGCTCAGGGTCTGCAGATATTTGAAGAATCATCTAGAACTTCCAGAATTTAGAAATTGAATGTAAGTACATAGAGCATCTCAAAATGTTCTAAATACCTGCACGTGGCAGTTGCCTTATGCATCAAACGAAAGTGAGAATCAACAGCAGAGGAGATGAAGGTGCACATATGTATTGTACCTGGTGATGGCAACTGTAAGAAGAAGACACACAAGGAACATGAGAGCTGCATGAGGCTCTGAGCGGGCGCTGAAGGGCACCCACGCTTCCGTTCCTGGACGCTGGTGCTGCCGGGCCCGCCTGACACACGTCCACCCCTGAAGATGGCCTTAGGTGTGTGGTCCAGAGCAGGGTCTCCGAGTCTCAGACACAGTGAGTGCACGCTGCTCTCGCCGAGAAAGGAACTCGGGTCTGTTCTCCAGATGTCGACTTCTCCTATTAGATTTTCTCCCTTTAGAAATTTTTTTCTTTCTAGAGTTTCTAATTCTCTCGTTTTCTTTCATTCAAAAAATGGCTCTGGAAATCTCAGACAAAACTCATTGTCACTCAGGCACAGGATTTTCACACTGTAGCCCACGGATTTCCCCACACACATGACACCCTGACGGCCAGCAGGACCTTGAGCTGGACAGACCTTAACCTAAAGTTCACGGTCACACCTCAGGACCAACGTGGAAGAAATGTCATAACCCCGCAGCTCCACCTTTTCCAGGGTCTGAGACCAAAGGCACTCTTGCTGCCCAGAGCACTACCCTAGCAAAGGCAAGGTAGAAGGAAGAATTAGGGGGAATAACTCCTCATTGGATAGCACTTGTACACCTAGCACTTGCCCTGCCTAACCTCATCTAAGAATTTTACAAATATTAACTGGAGGCATGTCACTAGAAACCTGGGAGGTAGAAACTTTTATTCTTGCAGAAAAAAAACCAGTGGTGGTCAGAGAGGTCAAGTAACTTACCTAACATCACACAGCTAAATGGGATGGAGCTGGCATTTGAAGCAGGCGACTGCCTGCCCTCAGGCTGCTCCAGGACAGGAAGGAAGGCAGACGCGCAGGCGCAGGCCGAGGGCAAGGGCGGCCTGTCTAGTGAGAGCACACTGCTGATCAGGACGCAGGACGCAGCACGCCTGAACGTGACGCCGAAATGGCTCCCGTCAGGGTGCAGGGACAGCATTTGCAGAGCTGGGCTTCTTTCCTCTTCATCTCAGCCCACACTCGCAGAAGGCCCCTCCACAGGCCTGGAAGATGGCTCAGCGGCATAGGCACCTGCCTAGCAAGTATAAGGTCCTGAGTTCAATCCCTGGTATCAAAAAAAAAAAGGCACTCCAAGGATAATCGCATGCCATCGGGTGAAGTGCGACACAGGGGGGACAGGTCTCCTTGTCTCCAGGGAGTCTTTCCAAGCACCTGGACCCTGGGCTGTGCACCGTGAGATAATCAGCCCCCGGGCCCCTGGCTGGTGCTTGGTGGCATGGTGCGCAGGACCGAGGGCTTTGCCACCAGTTGGAGCAAAAATAAATAAATAAATAAATAAGGAAAAAAAATCAAAGGAGCCAACAGTTACCAAGATAAAAGAAATCCACAAAAGGAAGGTCAGCCATGCTAAGAATAACTGTCCTGTAAAATCAAAACCAGGTCAAATATAACATCTCCTACCTTAGCCAAAATCATCTGCCTTTTGAAGTCAATGCTATGTTCTATGGTTTTGTTTTGTTTTTCTTTTATTCCCTGTAGGTTCCTCTAAGGTAGGCTATTGTCCGCCAGAAGATATATGTGAGAAGGATTGTATTTGACATCTCTTTGGGAACCATTAAATTTGAGATGATTGTTTTTAGAACAAAATACAGTTTAAGAAATAATTAGGTGTCCACATATGATATAGCCTGGATAGTGGCCAGTGTTCTTACAATTATGTCTGAAACATTCAAATTGACTGAAAAATAGGAAGAAATCACATAATTTTTTTTCATTTCCTTAGAAGGATGGGGGCTTTTGACCTAGCAATATCAATCTATCTGTGCCTCAGTTTCTCCATCTGCATACCATGCTGTTGCTTGCATGAAGCAGCTCCTTGTCCACCCTGCCCCCTGTCAGGGAGGCTGGCATAATCAGCCGGGTTTCCAGGAGTGCTGATGGATTTGCTCTAATCTGCCCTCACCCTTTCTCCTGCTTCTGCTCATGATGAATGGACACCATTACAAGATGGCGGCTGGGGTTAGGCAGGCAGCCTAAGGGAGCTCACCCCCACGGGGGAACCAAATGCTAGAACTTGGCCTCTTCTGTGTGATTCTTTAACCTCCTGAACTAATCAGCCACAGAAAAATAAGGATGCTTGTCACTGACTTGCTATATTGAGGTGTGAGGATACAGATATACATTTTTTTTAAAAAGGAAAGGAGACATTAGAAGCTTTAGTTCCACAGAAAAAAAACCAGTTATTTAAATATTCAATACTATTATAAGTCGGGAACAGCAGCAGTGGAAATAAAAGCTGTTTCTCTAAGTCAACAACTGCCTGGAGACTACATGTGTCTCCAAAATGAGTTTGGTAAGAGTATGCTTATTTTAGAAACATCAATACTAAAGCAGCAATAGCAGAGAGTGTTTCTCTCCTCAGTTTAAGCACTGCTTGGATATGCACTCTCCCCAGCCGAGCAATAACTGAACAAATTCCTCTCTTAAATTTCCCCAAGTTCAAGTATATGGCTTTGGGCATGCCACAAGCTTTCTAAAACAGCCTTGTTGTAAGTATGCAATAATCGCTCATTTCCTGGCCATTAATTCAGACATCATGCAATCACTCAAAGGCATCCATTTTCCTTCACTGCTATTTTGGGGACTGCTGCCCTGTTGTCATTCCTGCATGAGACCCCGGACTTAGTCGTCTTTTAATTAGAGGCCGCGAGAGCGGCAGGCGGAGCCGTCCTGCTGTGGGTCATCCATCACGCGGTGCTCCCTGCTCCCTGGTCTCTGCTTACACACAGGACATCTTGGGAACCCAGATAGCTGCTTAAGGAAACAAGGACAAATGGTGACCATTTTGTAAGCTACTTCCCTGCGATTATAAACTCTGGGCAAGGCCTGTGTTTACTGGCACTGTTTAGATTAAATCCCCCACAATAAGCTCCACCTCTGAAGATTCTTTGCAAGCTGTTTTATCAGAATTTGCCCTCAAATAGCTGATGCTGCCATCTAAGATTGCCCAAAGTATTAACTAATATACCTAAAATTTAGCAGCTGGGCCTGTTTTAATATAGCTGAATCCCTTCCATGTTGTTGAACAGCATTACTCTCAGTCCTAGAAAAAAGGATTGACTCAAGACTTGTAGGCTTCTTTCATTGTTATTACAGAAAGCACTAGACAGTATTACTATTCAATATGATTTCCCTGCTAAAACTGATTTATGCTTGCTACTGAACTCTAAAGTTATTATCCTGGGGAGAAGACATATAAGACCCAAAGTTATATTAGACTGTAATTCAAACCTATATGAGGTAGTGGGCTGGCGCTGGTGCTAGGTCCTGGGGTTACAGAGGCCCAGTCCCTGGGAAGTGAGAGGAGCCCCTGCGGTGGGTTAGAGACAGTGGCACGCATGGGACCACCAAGGACAGCTCGGCCCAGGCAGAGGCGTCTGAGATCCTCACCCTGAACTCCACTCTGCTCCCCACGGCAGCTGCATGACCACAGCTCCCTCCGATCATCTACTGCTCAGAGGCCTTACAGTTTTCATGCATTTCCCTCAATTCTTTCCACCCTCTGTAGCAAAGTTGAAATAATTTGTGTATCTTATTTTAGAGGACTTAAGAATATACCTCAGAAATGTCATTCTCTAGCACTGTGAACTACTGGGTTGGCAGGGAAAATACTCAGAACAAAACTCTGTCTGCACTGGCCAACTGGAGACTTTTGTCGTTGTTCTTATTCCCTCAATAATATAGCATAGCAACTTTTTCCACTGTGTGTATGCTATATTAGACACTAAAAAATAATCTAGACATGATTTAATATAGATGGAGGATGTGTAGGTTATATGCAAACACCCACATCATTTTGTGTACAGAGCTTGAGCATCCTCAGGTTTTAATGGCTGAGAGAGGACCCCGAATCAGTACCTGGTGACATGGATCTTTTGCTTGTCATGATTATACAGTGTATATCTATGCAGTGACTTATTAGGCAGCTTCTTAATTTGGACACCTACATTGTTTCTACTTTTCCTCATAAATTGTGAAGAGCATTTTCTTAATCTAAAAGATCTTTTTAAATTGCAATAATAAAATTGGCTAAAACTCAAGAGCTTAGGAGATAGTCTGTGACTTTTTGATTCTTCTGTGGCTAAGTTCTAGGCTGTTTTATAGTAATGCGCACTTTACAAGCACTGTGTAATAAGCATTACAGCCGGTATTGCTCAGTGAATATTGATTGGCCTCCTAGTTGATTGCCAAACACTGTGATCGAGATGGACAGGCCTAAGCCTTGGGAGTTTACCTTCTATCAGACACAGACAAAACAAACACACAGCAAAACAGAAAGGGCTTTAGAAGCTGATGTGGGCTGTCAGGAAAAATTACGCCTGGGAGGGAGCTACTAACATGTGATGGGGATGCAGTGACTCTATATGGGGGTCAAAAAGCATCTTACGAAGAAGGTAGTAAGTGGGCACAGGTTGAGGGAAAAGAGGTAGAAATGTGTGTCAGGCCAAGCAAACAAGAGACAGACCAAAGGCCCATGGAGCAGGAGCTGAGCAGGCGAAGGGAGCAGTCAGGAAACGTTATGCTCAGACTAACAGCGGGGGTCAGCACACAGAGGCCCTGGCTAGCTTTCGTCAGGACTCTGAGGCAGCACACATGTGTTCTTAATAGACGTCTTCACACACACTCTGAAGACATGCCTTCCTTACCAAGGTATGGTTCTTAAAATAACAGTGTTTGGGTTAAATCCCAGTCCATATATTTTTATAGCCTTTCCTCTCATTCTAAACTACCAAAACATGTCCTATTGTAATTGTTCATATCCAAAGGGCTATTAAGAAATTTAACAAGTTTGTTCTTAAAGTCCTATTATTTTATTTTTTTAAAAAAAGATTCATGGAGGGTAAAAACATAAAGCAAATAGATATTTTTTTCTGAGTACAAAAATGGGCATCCACAGAGATTGAAATTGGGACCATATGGATTATACATGAAGAGAAATCTCCAGGTTCATAGGCAACACCAGGATATTCAAAAAGCCAACTACTTCTAGGGGCAAGACTGTAAAATGATCTCACACAACTGTAATTTGCTATAAAGCTGAGAGAGGGGTTCTATAATCAGGAGGAGTCATACGGAATGTACCCACAAGACTTCAGGATCTGGGCTTTCAGTTTTTCTAGAAAGCAGGGCTTTCTGTACAGGTCTGTGCCTGCTACCCATCACCCTGTATGTTCCTGCACCTAAAGAAATGCTTCAGTTTGAAGGGCATTAGAAAACACAACAAAGAAATTGTGTTTCTTTCCATAAATACTCTCTGAACACAGATCCCTACCAAGTACTTAGCTTGGAAATACAGCAGCAGCTTACAGTCTAAACGGGGTGACAGACAAACTAATGGAACGGGGTGAATTTTAGATTTAACTACATGGTGCCATATTGAAGAAGAACAGGTATTGTAGCCAAAAGGGCTCAAACTAGCTAAGAGAAATTAATGGGTACATCATAGTTGGTGTCTCAGAAAGACAAAACAAAAAAGCTGTGCATGTCACTGAATATTGAGAAGTTCTTCTGAATGGTTAAAATGCACAGAAGGAGAGATGCAATCTGAGAGTCACAGGAGAAAGGCAAAGATTTGCTCTTGCCCTACTGGACCCAAGTGTGCATCTGTATGGGGAAAATGGTCTGCAGTTTTGGACCTCACTCAATATCCACACATGGCAGAAGCTCTGGTGAGAGACACCTAGAGTGATTCAATGGGTAAATAACTTTCATAGGGGGAAAATTATCCCATAAAAAAGGAAAACATAGCTCAATGTCTATGAGCAAGGGCTGGGCTATTTCTTTAATTTACCTCTGACCTCACTGCTATATGCTAACCTCCTCAAATAATTTAGTTTTCACCTACTTGTCAATAATGCATTTTCATACTCATGACCATTATTTTAGATAGCATCCCCAAGCACATCAAACAGAATTTTTTACAACCTATCTAAAGTAGAAATGGTTTTGCCAAATTTTGCTTGATGGCATTTGAAATACTTAAAGTCAGAATCAATAAAATGATGAGACTTCAGCATCAGAAAAACCACTACAAGTTCTGGGAAGAAAAATGCCTTTTCTAGGGTCTGCACTAAGTCACCAGCATCTGGAAGACAGATGTAGCTTAATGAGCGTGGCTCGTGATGCTCCGAAGATGCACTTACATTTCAATAGTCCATTAGTAACTGTGTTCTAAGTAAGAGCTCAGTTAACTAGAATCAAATGTACAACTATGCCCAAACCCAGTCTAAAACTCCAAAGGTTTAGAATGGAGTAAGATTCTTATAAGTCTGAATTAAATGTGATCCCCTGTCTTTTGGTCAATTCATTGTTGCTGTAAGCTTGAATAAAACAAAGAGAGGGAAGATCACCAACCAATGAATGGCAGATGCTGGTTCATTATGTAGTGATATACACAGCCTGAAGTGCCTGGAGTTGGAGGCAACTCTTTCAAGACCAAGGGAAGTTTCTTCTACCAGGAAAAATGTACAATCTAAGTAAGTGTAACAATTTTGGAAATCACATTAACAACTTAGTAAAGTCACCAACAATTTGGTCAAGACCAAAATCAGCTGATAACATACAAGTAATTTAAAAGAATTCTATGAAATCATGTAGGGAAAAGAAGCCATTGCTAAACAAGAACACTCCCATAAGCACATATTCTGCCCTTTCATGATGAGTGTGTGGACCACTAACAATGATACTGCCGCTCTTTGGGTACTTGTAAGAGATGAGATAGGCCCACCACATCCCCTCTGCTTCACCATGGAATTAAGGAGTGGCCACCTGGGGATGTGGATACTTATTTAGAAAAGAGAGCCATTCTCTAGAGAAGATGTCAGCCCTCTTCAGACACAACAACCTCTTTTTTGGTTATTCAATATTTTGCAGTCCAAGAACCTTTTCAAAATAAATTATGAGCCAACATATTTGTTCATCTGGCATGCCTGTGGACCCTAGACACACATCAATGTTATTTGCTTATTTCTCTTTCAATTCAATGAATAATAGATCTCAGGGCTGAAATGCTTCTTTCAATTAAACTTGCACTAGATCTAAAGGTTCATCTTGTACGCTCATTACAATGGGAGCAACATAGGAGAACAATACCATTGCTGGTGGCCCAGGCTACCCAGACATAAGGGGGAGAATTCTTTATAACAAGTTTCAAATTGAATCTTTGTGTGAGTAGATTTAATTCCTATGAAGGAGAAAAAATCAGACATCAAAATTCAATAAAGGAACCTCTGGGCATGAAAGATCAGTAGCTGTGTAATATTTAACAAAAGCCAACTATTGAACTTGGGCTCAGAATTAGGTTCCTATTGCGACTGATTGGAGATGAAATGGAATACATGGTCTCATACTGAGCAGACAACAGACAGGGGCCCCAAGACTCAGTTCTTGTGGACAAGGGACAAGAGGAAAGCACAGAGCTTGGAGCTGCTTTCATTCCCAGAATACTTCATGCTATTTAATTTTTCTGAAGACTGAACAGGTAACATGTACCAAGGCCTCTGATCATGATTTACAGACAATGAAATCCAAAAAAATGAAAGAAACAAAACTGCAGGTGCGTGCTTTTCCTAGACACACCTCGGTGCCAGACTTCACAGGTACATAAATATGAAATGGTATATATAGAAAAATGAATGTTGTGCAAAAGTATTCTCTTTCCAAGAAGCCATACACTTAGGGTTGCCAGCTGTAGCAAATGAAAATAGAGATCCCTTTCAGTTAAACAGGAGGGGCTTTCCTTAGATCTATTTCACTGCTTAGTGTCTTTAGTTAATAGTAAAGTATATTTCAAAACTGCAAAGAGAGTAAATTTCAAGTGTTCACACCAAAATCTAAGTATTTGATGTTATTAGACATGTTAGTTGTGTTGGTTCAATTATTCTAGTTTTTATGTAGCATGTTATCACTTTTATCCCACAAATAAATAAACTTACAATATTTTTAAAGTATAAAAAACTATATACTTAAACCTGAATGTTGGATAAATTATGATTTTTTTGTAAAAGTAATGTGGTAGAACTACAGTTACCCATTTTTTGACTTTTTTATTTTAAAGAGAATAAAAAACAACATACAAAATTAGAAACGATACGGAATTTCAAAAAAACAAACTGATAAGAATTCTAAAATTATTGTATTGCATAATAGTTGCTCAGATTACTAGACATAAGCATGTAAATTGGTAAAAAAAAAAAATTAAGCATTAATTTATTGAAAGGAACAGTTGTTCCTTTCAATAAATCAACAGAAATAGTACAATATCTTAGCTATCATGTGTGTGTGTGTGTGTGTGTGTGTGTGTGTGTGTTCTCTCTTTATTTGTTTATTTCCCCCTTTCACTCATCCCAGTTGTTCTTTGCTTTTAAGCCCTCTATTTCTCTTTCACAGCATCAATTGCACCTTTCAGATCTTATTGACCCTGTCAAGTTTTTACGCTAGGGAGCCAGTGTCTACACACACAGGTCTGATTTATTTCACTTATGAGTATGGTCTCTAGTTGTATCCATTTATCTATAAATAATCCTCGAGTTTAAAGATAAACCTTATCTTTCTTTATAGCTGAGTAGTACTCCATTTCCTGAAATACAAATTCACCAGGCATCCAATAATCTAGCAACTCTACTAGCCCAGTGCAGTGAAAGGAGATTATCCTTGAATCTACAAAGAAGAAATTCACTTTGAACTAATTTGTCTGTTGCCTCCACTTATAAACCCTGATTGCTTAGAGGATAGTAGATCTGGAAAAGCTTCAAGGATAATCTTGTTCTTGCCCAAAGCAGAAGGACACTGCTTATTGTTATGCTTTTAGGTTTTTTTAATTCCTTTGAATCAATATAATAGAAAACCATAATGCTGTGCGGTTTCCGGTGCCCTGTGTGAAATAGGAAGAAAGCCATCTGTGTGGTGCTTTGTGAACGTTTCCAACAAGGCTGCACCAGCACCGAGCTAAGCACGCATGCTAACCCTAGCGGTGGGGGTGGGGAGCTCACCAATGTGGTCCTTGGGCTTAAAAGTGGGCTGACCTGGGGTGGTCTCATTTATTGTGAGGAGTTTGGTGTGTCTATTTAAATGTGTTTGAGGGATTCACTCCTTACAAAAGGGTAAATATCAAAACGGAATGGAGGATTTCACTGATCCGAAATTTCTTTTTTAAGATCAGGAGAGAAATCAAGAAAACATAAATATTTTGTGTTAATGCAGAGCATGTGTAGCTCTTTTCATAACTATGTACTTGTGAAGAGCACAAAACACCTCAGATTAAGCATTTGTTTTAAATTTTAGAAGTTCATATATGATCAAAACATCAAGGTGATTCAAGATCACCATTTCTCATGGCCCACAAGATAGCTCAGTGGTCTAAGTGCCTGCCTGATAAGCATAAGGACCCAGATTCAATCTCAAGTCCCACATTCAATATTGGCCCCTCCCAGGCCCGCTGAACCGGCCACTGGCCACGGAAACACGGTGTGGTGGCACAAGCCTGCGAACTCAGCCCTGGGGTGGCTGAAACAAGAGGATGACTATGAGTCTGAGCTGCGTAGTGAAACCCTTTACTAAATACATAAATTTTTTAAAAAGACCACCAATGCTCACACTATTCATCTGCAAATGTGTGAGATATGTTTGAGGATAAGAAAATTATTCGACTATCTATTGTGGGTATTCTAAAGTTTTGGGGGAGTGTGTACAGTATTCCATTACTATCTAAAAATCACATAGGCACAAGAAACTCACCTGCACTGCTTTTCACGTCCCTGCAGTGTGGCAGTGCTAACTGGCAATGGGCGCTTGGTGGTGGTTCCAACAGGACTGAGTGGAAAGGAAAGGAAGCCGTGCATTGTATATACATTAAAATATGTCGTATGTCTTTAAATTTCAAGTAAATGAGTTTTTGAAGTCTACAGTTAGAACCTAAGAAAATGAAAATCAATCTTTTGCGTGGCTTTAGGTTTTCACTGTGAGTTCTCCAAAAGGATGTATTCGCTTATTCTGTAGCTGGGAATGATTCTACCATAGCCCAGGATCCATCCAAGCTTCATACAGACTCTCCCAAAAGAGAAGACTCATCCCAGCCCTCGGGAGCGGAGGCTAGAGGACTGAGAGTTCTAGCCCACTCTGGGCAACTTCATTGTGTCCAATTTTAAAATGTTTAAAAATTTTAAGGCCGGGCGTGGTGGTGCATGCCTGTAATCCCAGCACTCGGGAGGCTGAGGCAGGAGGATTGTTGTGAGTTCGAGACCAGCCTGAGCTACAAAGTGAGTTTAAGGCCAGCCCGAACTGCATAATGAGACCTGTCTCAAAAAGACAAAAAAAAAAAATTTTTTAAAACATTTTATTTATTTTATTTTATTTTGTTTTGAAGAGAAAAAACAAATAGAAAAAAAGGACAAGAAACAACAACATACAACAATGCATGTGTTACAGATTTTCAAAACAGGAATAGCTAATTCACAATCATTGTATTATCTATTTTTATCTTTAAATCTGTTGCTCAGATTACAGATTTAGTTATACAGAACTGGGGAAATGATTGAATATTGGTGCTTGCTTTCAAGAAATCTTAATTTTTCTCCTTGTCTTTTTTGTTTTAATTTATTTTAAAGATAGTATAATAATTGATAAGGTATTAGAAGTGGTACACATTTAGAAGACCAAGATGAGAAGCATCCAACCATGGGTTTTCTATTACACATTCCTGTCCTCAATGTAGTTGCTCAGATTGCAGATAGCAGCATACAGAGTTAGTCAAGGTGAAATTTCTAAACATTAACTGCTATTTAAAAAAAAAAAAACTGATGGAAATTATGAGTACAGTCATCTCAGCCATCCTGTATATATGTTTGCATAATTTTCCCTCCCTTTTTGCTATCTTTTCTCCTTTCTTTCATCTTTGATATTTAATCCTTAACTTCAGTTTCTTTCTATTTTACTATATCTATTATTCCTTTCAGGTTTTAGTTATTCTTTCAGGTTCATGGATGAAAAGATGTATTATTTCTATACAATACAATACTACTCAGCTACAAAAAAAAGACAAACTCAAATCCTTTATAGGTAAACAGGTACAACTAGAGGCTATATTCATAAGTGAAATAAAACAAACCCACATCTGTAACTATCGTATTAAATATTTTAAGAGGTGGGCAGTATAGCTCAGTATAAAGATCATAGAGGTTCTCTTTCCACACCAAAAACAAAAAGATGTACTTGGTATTCCATACTTTTCCAAATCTCATTTCAAATACCAGTGTTTCAAAGAGACAAATACACTCTTTTTCTTATATTATTCTGACTCTAACTATGATGAAATATAAGTGCAAATTTCTTCACCGGTACAGTGTTAAGAAAGCAAGATCCCAGCTGTAATTCTCGGATATGGCAGCATGCCATTGGGAAGGAGACCAGAGACAAGCTTGAGAAAGGCAAGATTTCTATGTACTTCTCTCTTAGCCAGCTCAGCACCTATAAGGTTCATAAGCTCCTTACACACACAAGGAAATTGGCTGCCCCAAGGCCACATGACCAGGAAACGGGAGCACTAGGTCTGAGCCCAGATCTGACGATTTCCAAGGGCTGATCCCATAGGGATTCGGGATTCTCCCAACTCACCTCCCCTGCTCCCGCTCCACCTAGACCAGGTGGCTTGCAGAGCCCCTGTCTGATGAAGCCCACACTAGCAAGGTCTTCCCCGGATGCAAGGGCAACAGCCAGCCCTGTGGGACGACAATGCCCAAAGCTAGGGCAACATCAGCCCTCGCTGAAAGCTGTATGGAGTCTCACAGATCAGACAAGTACAAAAAGAGTAAGACGCGTCCTTATTTGTTTCATCGTTCTTTTGGAATTTCTGTTCTCCGTGTTTTTATTAGCTTGCTGAAATACCAAGGTTAATGTCTCAGTTAGTTCCAACCCCCCAGATGACCTTTATCCCAATTACCCCTCCATGCAACACCTGTTTCAGAAAAATTAACCTTCAAAACACTCCTGAAATGGAATTCTCTCCAAAGATCTTTTCCCCCGAGTTATAAATGCTTCGCACTTTCTTCACTCTTCTCTGGAGTTAAGCAAGTTGCTCAGAAAGTGCATGGGAGAGAAAAACTAAAATAGCCAAGAAAACAAGGCGGCACGGTGAGGTGGCAATTTCTGTGAAACAGCACACACTACAAAGCAAAGTTTTGGTGCTCTAATACACAGAACAATGAAATAGTAGTAACAATTCTACAGTGTACTTAATTGCATTTGAAATTTAGTATATAATAAAGGCAGCATTTCAAATCAATCAAGGAAAATGGACTTTACATAAGTATTAGAATACCTGCCAGGCACGGCGGTGCTTGCCTGTAATCTCAGTGCTGGGAAGGCTGAGACAGAAAGATCACTGTGAGTCTGAGCTGTATAGTGAGGCCCTCTACCAAATAAATAAAAGATTAAGGCAAATATTGGGATAGAGAGCTATGTATAAAAATAGAAGGTAAAATTAGATATACTCTTCAGACTATCCCCCAGAATAATTTCCAAGTAAATAATAGATTTTATATATTTAGGGAAATAAAGCTATATAAGTACTAGAGGAAAACATGGATGTATTCCACCATCATTTGGGCAGGCTTGATTGGTAAACTTTGATAGTACATACATATGTGTAAATAGTATGAATTTTGATAGTTGAAATATGTATATAAATATGTCTAATTTTGGTAGTCTATACACACAAGCATGTTTAGCATGACAAAAAAAGAAAATAAAGACACAAATAACAAAATGGGTAAAAGATAGAAATGACAAAATGGATAAATGCATGACCCAGTTTTTAAGAGATACAGCTGATGCCAAGTCTGGAAGGAAGTTTGTAAGCTAGGTCATAATAAAAAGAGCCAAGTATTGCCCAGTCCAAAAAAAAAAAAAAAAAAAAAAACTCAGAAGTGCTGGGCAGATAGCTCAGTAGAATAAGCACTTGGCTGGCAAGTGCAGGGGCCTGAATTCAATCCCCAGTTCCAAAAATAAATAAATAAATATAAAAACAAGGGAATTCCAAGTGGAGGGAGAAAGACTGAGATCAACACTGAGATTCAGAGAGTAGATAAAACTTAACACAGATTAACACAAATCAACCTAATGGCAATGTATGACCCTTCTTTGGATCTCTTCTGAACAAATGTCCTTTAAAAGTACATTGATGAGGACTGGGGATGTAGTTCAGTGGGAGAGTTGCCTAGCATACATGAGACCTTAGGTTCAATCCCTAGTACCACCCAAACTCAAAAATTAGACAGAAAGGTACATTTGTAAGACAATCAATCTGAACATAGCATATTAGAGAATAGTAAGATGCTTTACTAAGTTATAATGATATGATAAGGTTTTGAAAGAGTTCTTATCACTTAGAAATACATATATGTTTAGATATTACATATGGCGTCTGGTATCCGACCCCAAACAATGAAGCACAGGCCTGCGGGTTGCGTAGATGAAATAAAACTGTCTGCAAATCACTCTGGCAGAAGAGAGGGTATAGGAACAAGGAGATCATATGCCATCACCTCTAGGATTTTGTATGGTAAAATTTTTTCCTAATAAAAAATATTTAAGGGGACCGGGGACATGACTCAGTAAAATAAGCACTTCCCTGGCAAGCGTAAGGATCTGAGTTCAATCCCTGGTTCCGCAAAAAAACTAAAAATAAAAATATTTAAGGCAGTTGCTATATGCAAATAGTTAAAAGTCTAGATATAAACATCAGCTAAAAATAGAAGGCATGTACCACAGGTCAGAGTTAACGAAAAGAATTATAGCTAGAACTCCAACAATGAAAAAAGAAGCCCCACTGAGGTTGGCACAAGGTAATGTTTCCTAAGACCTTTTTGGCAGAAATAAATGAAAAAATTAAATAAGTATAACAAGCCCGGGCAGGCATTTTCCACAGAAGGAAAAAGAGAGCGGTACACGGTCCAAAGGAAACACACATCCTGTTAGAGCTAAGAACAGAAAGGACACTCACCCTGGTAGCAAGAGTTAGTGTGGAAGAGAAGAAGGACAGGGAGGGTCTGAAAGCAGGAAAGGACAGGAAGATGAGGTGAGGAGTCTTAGCCATGATTCATGTGAACGACTTACATTACCTGATTACACTGAGATGGGGAAGAAAAAGGAGCCAGCGATGATTCCGTTCAACAAATATTTACTGCGCGCCTGTATGCCTGACATGGCCTCAAAGACCTGGCAGCCTGTAGAGATAGATAACTAAAATGAACGTAATGTATACAAGGGTCTGATCGCTGAAATCAGCCCAAAAGTCGCAAGGAAATGTGAAGGAGCAGTTCGCTAAGTGGTGCCGTAACTCAGCTGGGGAAATGTCCAGTCTCTGGACACAGCATCTCATTCTCACAACTGAAAGTAGTTTAACTGGTTTTCGTTCGCGGTTGGCTGTTTCCAAGGCAGAAAACACAATGGCAAAGGGGCATGGTAGAGGAAAAGGAGCTTAACCCATGTCAGCCAGGAAGCAGAGAGAAGGAGGACTGGGACCCTTCCAGGCCCCACCACCCAGTGAAACCCCCCACTTCTCCATGGCAGCCCAGCCCCATCTCCTAGCAAAGTATTCAGCTGTGAACTCACCAATGAACTAATCCAACAACGAGCGGATTAATTCACTCCTAGGACTCAGTCTCCTTCCAAGTACATGGGGCTTTTGGAAGGATGCTTTAGAGCTCAACCATAACAGGAAAACACTGTTTTACACTAGCAATTTAGAAAAGACTTACAGGACATCCAGTGAATGTTTTGAAAAGGTTAGATATGGAGGGATAAATCTCCTGCCAGCATTTAGGCGACAACTCCTAAAATAAATGGGACAGTTAAGCTCATTGGCAACAGTAAAACAAATTCACATTTACACCTGCTCCCATAAATACAATACTTGATTTTATTGACAACTTCATCAAATCTAATTTTTTAAGTGACAGGTAAAAAACTTCCAATTTAATATTACTATAAAGATTTCCAAGGGTTGCCCATATAGCTCAGTGGATTAAAATGCCTACAAGCAGGCTCTGAGGCTGGGGGTTCAATCCCTGGACCTCCCATGGCGGCCCTGCCCCTGGGGCACGCTGAGACAGCAATTGAGACTGGGCGTAGTGGTGATGCCTGTAATCCCAGCTCTTGGGAAGCTGTACACAGGCAGATCACTAAGAGTCTGATCTAATAGTGAGATCCCGAACACCCTCTAGATCCTTCCCTAAAAAAAAACACACAAAGATTTCCTGAATTATCTGAACCTAATACCAAACTCAAACTCCCTGATATACTATTTAAGTCTGTCAGGTCTCAAAATAAAAATTTTAAAAAGGGACACAGTTCAGTGTTCAGCCCTCAGTACCAGAAAAGAAAAAAGATTACAACTGCTTCTAAATGCCTGTCTCATTGCCCTTATCAGTACAGCTACAGGAGAGCAGAGTGATAATGGCTGCCTTCAATAATAAATTTTCTTTTAGTGATGGAAATAACATACATCTTTATTTTCAGGGTCACATAATGAGGAAGCATTTGCAGCTCTGTTGCTAAAACTGAGTGGAAGTAACTTTTCCAAATGAAAACAAATCATACTGCTCTTTGAATTTTTCTATTCCATTTCTAAGTGCCCTATTTTAGAATTTATAGTTTTCTTGGAAATTGAGAAACTCTCTAAAGTCTGTTTGTCAATTGGTTAAAAAAAAAAAAAAATGTATGCAGTGGAGCAGTGACTTGGACAAATTTACAACATTGGCTATGTATGGTTAAACTGTGAAGCACAGTTTTCAACATCAATTGGCATCAAGTGCTTAATAAGTAAAATGTGCCACATGGCATTAAGTTTGTACAACAGGAACAGGGACTGTACAGTCTGCCATTTAATCACAATTTATCGTCATTTTCTTGGGTTAAAAAAGAAATCCAATGATGCCATGTACAGAATGTAAAATGTCTATGAGAGCTCACCAAATATTTGCATATGAACTTCTTCATTTTACAAGACCACACACCTAAGAAACATCTTGTGGTGGAGCATTTTCAGTCTTCCACACATTCTACTGGCAAGTGCAAGGTCCTGAGTTTGATCTCTGGTCCTAAAAGAAAACAAAACAAAACAGAAAAACATTCTACATAGCTTTATAGTGAAAAGGGCAAGTTAAAACTCTCACAGATAACACTACTAACTTGAAAAGGGAGCTAAAGTTGAACGATGGTGTGGATGGGATGTTTTATTTAAGTGCTGCCTCACAAAGACACAAAACCCAAGACTGCCTCAGGATCCCCACCCTGTGAAATGTGTGGTTTTATTTTTATCTAAGCACTGTGCATGATCCAGTACATGACTAAACATAATCCAATATGATTTGTGTTGCGGCGGCTCTGCAAAGAACAAATCTGTAAAATTACAACATGTGAAAGCTTAACACAGTGATATAAAATGGCAGTGGCACGCTTCATATCTTAAACTGACAGACTGATGGCGATTATTGCAAGGACAATGCCCTGCATATGTCAAATGATTTGCAAATAATTTATGTCACCTTCCCCTGCATTATTGTTTTTGCAGAGGACATAAACTGTGTCACCAATATTAAACTGTCCTCAAAAAGAGCCGAGCTCAGCTTTCTGCTCTCCGAGAATGCAGAGCCATCTGCAGTCAGACAAACATGCATATGGCCATCATTTGTCCAACATCTTACACAGTGTGAAGGTTTTTTACTTGAAATGCCAACCTGTGTGGCAGATGATGTATGTGTTTCCTCAGTCCTGTGATTACCAGGCCTGCACCGCTGTGCTGCGCTCTCCCCTCATCAGTTCCACAAGCCACGCTCCGAGGTGTGTGAAGCATTTGCAGCAATATGGCTTCTGACACACGGGGAGGAGGAGGCCCCGCGCCGCGAATATCCGACTCCAGATTGTGTTCCAATCAGGGTCAAAGTCTGACCCACAGAAATTAGTGTGGGTAGAGATTTAGGACTCAAAAGCAGCAATTTGAAAACTGGAATGAATGTAATTTGGTAAAGGGGAGAGCAGAGAGTACCCTGGTTGTACCTGCCTGAGTGCCGAGCCACGTGCCCTTAGAAAGGACCCAGGTTTTGTTCCTGTAGATGAGAATGTGGTCTGAGGCAGATTTGTTATCACCAGCTGTAAACAGGAAAGGTTACACCTGCAACTTGCAGCCCTTCTAGAGAGTTCCTATTGCTATAGGCCGGGAAATGGTCATCCCTAGAAAAATGACATGAGACAGTTCTTCTACAGATAAATACAGTTTTAGGAGCAGCTAAATAGAATTTTCTTTCATATATACTTATACACACAAGCTTGCACATACATAGAGAAGTAAGAGTGACACATTATTTCTAAACTATCAAGATACCAATTGTTTGCATTAAGGCCAAGGAGATGGCTCAGTAGAATAAGCGCTTGCCTAGCAAGTACAAGGGCCTGAGTTCAAGCCCTGGTTCTGAAAAAAAAAAAAAAAAAAAAAAATGTTTGCATTTCAGAGCTCTCCAGAATCCAGACCTAGGTGGACCATAATCCTTTATTTTACTGGGGAGGGAGAAGAGGTGATAGAGTGGAATTACTAAGATGGTTAAAGAGACTCCCAAAGGAATCTGTTTAGACATCACATAGCTTTTACAAAAGCCACATATTTTGATGAATGAAGCCTAATTCATCAGAAACATACGGATTTATTCTCCTCTAAAATTCACATGGACACAAAAGTATCTTCCCACCTCCTTCTGCCAGTGATGGAAGGGTGGTGGGTAGTTCTCACCTTCTACTTATGGCCATCCTCTGACAGAAACAGAAGTATCTAAACTTGGACTTTGAAGATTTGACAAAAAGTAGCTAATCTTAAAAAGAAAAATTCCTTAATATTATTTTATAAAACAAAAAATCTATGTTTCTTAAAACAAAAACATATCATACTTATGGGAACAAGCCAAACCAAAGCCATCAAGGCCATCTTTAGAGGAATTCAACATGATTTCTAGAAACTGAATACACTGAAAATAATGGACAATAATAAAATTTCCATGTTTGCCACTTCTCATTACCTGTAACTCTCTCAATTATTGATGAGATGGAAGAAAATAGAAAATACATATGTTAATAATAAAATTAGAGAAAAACAAACATGATGGATTTTGTGAACCTACATTTGGGGAGGTTTTAAGATGGGACCAGCAGCCCCCTAGGAGCACATCCTGACAATTTCAATTTACATGTTGCAAAATGAGCATTGTCAATGTTGGCAGGGCTAAATCACACCCAGGTTACCCCTCCCTGCCCTGTTCCCAGGCTTTTTGTTCTCTTATACCCTAAAAATACCAAGGGCTTGGTCAGTAAAGATTTCTCATGTCACAAAAGAGTCTTTGGGAGATTTGTTAGATTGTGAGAATGGAGGCTGTTTGGAATCATCTACTGGATGCTTCCATTTGCACGGCATACTCAGCGTGCCCTAAACTGGCCTTCCACTTTCCACTCCCCTCTGTCACGCACTCATGAATGCACTTCTCTCCAGCTAAGCTTTCTGCCATGAGGCCCAAGATCTTGGACCCAGCTTTCATTCATCACATCCAATTAGCTGTCAGGCCTGTTAACTTTTCCTTCTTATATTTTTCTCAAATCTTCCCCTCTATTTCTCTTTTCCCAGCAACTTTCCTAATCTAGTTACTCGTTACACAAACTTTAATAACATGAATTTGCTGTTCTTTTCTCTGATACAGAAGATGTGCTACACATCGCCTCCTGATCAGTCTTATTCAACAGCCAATTTAATCATGTCATATTCTTTTCTCTGATAAAGTAACACTTAGGATTTGTGGAGTATCTTGTAATCTATGAAGCACTTTCACATTAATTTCTTTGATCTTTACATTAAGTGTGCTAGGTAGGCAGGATAGGCAGTAGCATTATCAGTTTGCACATGAATTACATGAGACCATGTTCATACAGCCACCAACTGGAGTCCAACTCAAGTCTTATGACTCTAAGCCCAGAGCAATTTCTACTACACCACTATTTCTATGATGCCTGTGGAGTGCCTCAATGTTGAAATTACTTAAGTGTCCCTAAGGGCTTTTGAAATCTAGCTGAAATTCATACTCATAGTGTTCCATGGCTTTCTGACAGAAGCCTTCTGACTTCACATTACTTGAGCTCCTTTTCTATGAATTTTCTGGTCATTCTTTAATTGCACTGTGACTTTCTAATCTAAATGTATCCCCTATTCAAAGTCTAGCTAGCTACCATTGAAAATGCAATTTGTATTACTTTCTCCATAAAGTTTTCTAACAACTGTTCTCATACATGTCAGTAATTTTTTACATGTTTAAATTCAGCATTATTTTTGAAGTTTACTACTTTTGCCCCTGTCTTTCTTAAAATGATTGACTTTTTGCAGTCCCATTATATAGTTTACAGATTTGGGTCTTAGCTACCTACATAGATTGTAACTTTTTTGTTTTTTTGGCCCCCTCAGGATGCCTTAAGGGAAGGTCTGGTAAGGCATGAGGATCTGGGGATCAAACCGCAGAATTCTAAGCTTGAGTCCTTTGCTTAAAACTGAGCTGATGGGCAGACCCTCAAATTTTTTTTTTCTTTTTTTCTTTTTTAGGCAGAAGTAGGTATGAACTCAGGCCCTTGTGCTTGCCAGGCAAGTGCTTATTCTACTGAGCCATCTCCCAGCTCCAGTAACTTCTTGAAAGCAGTGGTTATGTTGATTTCTGTATGACCTTTGGGACCTAATAATGTAAAGACCATATAAAGATGGTCAGTAAATATTGGTTTGTATTAAATTTATTTTGGTTGAGGCTGGAGAAATAGCTCAGGGGTCTAAGTGCCTCTCTCATCAGCGCAAGGATCAGGGTTCAATCCCTCAAACTGCAGGCCGTGCTGGCTCCAGAAGCCCAGGAACACCGTGCCAGCCATGGAACTGGGCGTGATGGCACATGCCTGTGATCCCAGCACTGGGGAAGCCGAGATAGGAGAATCACTATGAGTCCAAGCTGCATAGCGAGACCCTGTATCAAATAAATAAATAAGCAAAATTTTTTTAAATAAATCTTTTTTAGTTGAGTTTGTTAATGGATGGCTTTTACATTTGGAATTTCCATTCTTCACTTACAATAGAAGATCAATTTTATCCACCCCTCTGTTGAGTGTGTTCAATGAAATTTTAGTTACTTTAAATGCTACATATATTATTAATCACCAAAGGATTTTAAGACAAAGTAACATTTTCCCTAAACTATTTCACAAGTTAGGTTTTCGTTTGACACATTATTTTCTGATTAGATGTACAAAGAATGGAGTTCAGTAGTAACTCCTATTGGAAAAGCACTTGAAGCAGAAATGTGTCATTAATCAATAGTAATTATCAAATACATTGAAAAGCTTTGAAACTATATCAGATGAAGAGGACACGCCCCTATACTTCATTTATCTCCATGTATATACAAATCATAACATAATTTCCAATGTAGCATAATATGGTTAAGTTCAACGGTTCAAATTTGGCATTCAGGATTATTTTCCTATTGTCTGAAAATGCAAATGAAATAACTTTTTCAATGCCTTCTATACTTATTAAAATGCATTTTTTGAAAAGCCAACCATTGTAATCCTGATTTATTTGCACTTATCTAGCCAGCAGACTTTCAGAATCTTCATATCAATTTTATATGTATAATAATGCTTATTTTACATTGCATTTCTCTACCTTTCTGAATGTATAAAGGATTTTTGTGATAACTGTTCTAGCACTTGTGCTTATTCATTCTGTTACTTGTATCATTTCTGGATCTATTTCTACTTCTTGATGTTTCTCCGCAGGCTTCTTTGCACATCTGGTAATTTTTTCCTTGGATGCCAGACATTTCTGAGTGCTGGAGATTTCTGTGTTCATTAACTAGTTTAAAGCTTTGTCTGGGGATGAGTGCCTTAGAACTAATTCAGCCCTTTTGAGGGTAGGTCTACATCTAATTTGACCCTAATACAAAGGTAATTCTCTCCTGAGAAATCTGATGCTGTGTGCCTCAAGGAAGCAGTCCCTCCCTTCTCCGCTCTGACCAGTGGGAACACAAACTATTCCCAGCCCACTGAGAGCTCTAAAGATTGTTTTGCTTGCTCTTTTTCAACACTTCCATCCCCAGCCCCCAGTGGTTTCTCCATATGCATGTGGTGATCAAAGTTGAAGACTAAGAATCTTCTACAGATCTCTAGAGTTTTCTCTTCCTGCAGCTGTCTTCTCTCCAGTACTCAGCTTTATGAATTCTTGAAGCAGGGAGACTGCTGAGTTCTGCTTGAGTTCCTGTTCCCTAGGCTGCGCCTGGAAATGCTCTCTGAGCAGAAGATGGGCAGTTAGTTGGAGGAGCCCCTGCTTCCCATCACCCAGGGATCACTGTCCTGAACTATTGTGCCATGTCTGAAACCCTCGCTTCTCGTATTTCATCTGGTTTTGAGGTAGGTTCAAGGAAACTAAAATAGATAAAAGGAGACAAGGAAACTCATTTTTGTTTTTATTTTTTGTATTTGTCTTTCTCATTACTTTACAACTATAGGTCACATACCTGCTCAAATATATAGGCTTGTTACTCGTTCTGGGCATCTGAAAGATCACTTGCTTGATGCATGCAGCACCAGAGTCCTCAGGAGGGAATTGCCTTTGTGTTAACTAGCCCCAAGTTCCCCCTTCAGGACTGAGGACACCAAGATAAGAGTTAACTAAGCAATCAGTTTACCAAGCTCTGCACATCAGGGTTTGCACAGACATCAAATTGCCAACCATATCCAGTTCCAGCCCTGGAACCAGGGCCTAGAAGTCTTCAGCCATTGTCCTAAGCCTATAATTACCCCAAGTCTCAGCAAAAGAAGAGCCTTACAAACCACTTCCCCAAATAGGAACAATTTCCCATGACGGGAACTGAGGTGCCTCTCTGCGGAGTAAGAATCACATCATGGGAACCAAATTGCACCATATGGATTCCTTTAGAACTAAGAAACCAGAGCAGGGATAATGATCAATTGGATCCTGGCCTATCTCAGCTAATCCTTAAAAGCTAGTCTCATTCTTTTGTGACCAAGCCAGTCTAAATCTATTCATCAGAGTGAGCTCCCTCCAATTACTCAAGATGCAGTACTTTCTTATATTCCCTTATTGTCTAACTCTGCCTACTAAACCTACCTGTGCCTCACAGTCACACGTCCTGAAATTTGTTTTCTACAAGAGTCAAGAAGCTACTCATCAGGCCAAGTGGAGGTTGCTGTGTCCTCTTTGGCATACCTCCTCAGAGCTCACACAGTGAGTTCTTTGGGGTAAGGCTGGAGGATAAACCAAGGCCCACAGTAACTGAAGTTCTTAGATTGCATTATGAAAAGGAAAAGTTTTGCTGGGAGTCAGAGTAAAAGTGAACTCTTTTTTCTTATGAAACGGACCAGTTTTTTGTTTGTTTGTTTGTTTGTTTTAAAAAGCCCTTAGCAATGGCATTCAGTTCACAAAAAAAAAAAAACAAAATCAGAGGCATCACAGTAAAATTCTTAATTTATAGACATCTGAGGAGGTTACTGAGCATTTCAAAGTTAACTTATCTCACCTCTTTCAAAATCACTTATTTCTTAAGTAACACAAAACCATTCTTTCTATAGCCAGAAGTATCTTCTGGTGTAATGATGAAATATAAACTATTTCTCCAATTTTGTTCTTTGGTAAGAAAGAAAATCCAAAAATAGTGGGAAAGCAACACAAACTTAACCAGAGAAAGACAAAGGAATAAAATAAACAACAACAAAAATCTGGTCTGAGCAAGCTGGCGCTCCTTTCTTACACGGCCCACTGTGTATTGGTAAGACCAGATAATGGGTACCACTTTTTCTTTGTAACCATTCATTAATCAGAGAAATGATCCTTGCTAGTGTTTAGATGTTTTACTTAATTTGGTACCTCTGGCCTGCTGCCCCACTCGTGCCAAAATTATTATTTCTCACCCAGTAGGTGATAAATAACAACTTCAGTCGTGATTAATTCCATGAATCCTTCAACCTGACTAATGCAAAAAGAACCTGAGACCTACGGAACAAGTGGGTGATAATTGTTGTGAGAACCGTTGAAGCTCCACTCAGCTTGCAGGGAAGAAATCCTCGGGAAATGAGGCGTTAGCCAGCAGCTCAGCTGACCCTCTAAGGTTTCATTAGGGCCTTCTCAGCGACACCTGACACTCACCATCTGAACACCAGTGCTAGGTTTTCTCGCTCCTGACACCATTCTCTAAGTATCTCCAGAACAAAAAGACTAATTCAAATTTGCATATATTTAAATATTTATTGAATGAATGAATAAAAAATGAGATAGAATCTTTGCCTAAGTAGTAGCCCTTCTAATATATGTCTACATATGGTTATCTCTTGTCATTTCCCTAAATACACACTTGAGCATAAATGTAGTTTTTCTAGAATCTGTAGCAAAGTTAACATTCTCTGCTGGCAAAAAGAAAGCTATTAGCAATGACCAGTAGCTAAAGCCCCATGATGGCACCAACTTATCATTTACTGCTAGATACTAAGGTAAAAAGTACCCCTGGTCCTCGGTTAGGCACAAGGTCAGGGAACTATGTGTTGTTTGAAGAAACTTCTCAGAATATTCCTTGCCTCCCAATTGAGAAACTGTTTTAAATAACACTGTAAATTTTAAGTCACAAGTCAATGGGTTCACAATGGTGGTCAAGTGTTTAAAACAACAAAGCCTAAAGACAGGTCTGTTTGGCAGGCAACTTGTTTTATTCTTTAATGCCTTTAGGTAGAAGGAAACATTCTTCAGCTTGGCAAAACAGTGGCTCACTATTCTTCTTATCTAACACTTCACTCTGTCTCACTCTATTCATTCCATGCCTGGCTTCTGGCTTGTTTGCAATGGCTGGGTGGATGGTGAAACAGCCACAGTAATGCTAAAGAAGAGTATAAAAATAACTGGGGGTGAGGAGTGGGGAGATGTCTCAGTGGAATAAGTGCTTCCCCAGCAAGCGCAAGGGCCTGAGTTCAATCCCTAGTTCCGCCAAAAATAGAAAGAAAATAACTTGGATCCAGGTATGTGATTATATCCAGAGGTTTTTCAAGAATCATAAGCTTTGATTTCTTCAATGAAGAAAATGTTGATCCCTGCCCTACCTAAAGCAATGGCTGGCACTGTATAATGATCACAGGAAAAGAGACCAGTGGTATCAGTGATGTGAAAACTCAGGGACCTGGAAAACTAGGCAGTGCTGGAAGTCCTGCCAGAATGCAGCCCAACCAGGATCCCAGGATGACTCTTTAAAATCTAAACAGCATAAAGAAATGGTAAGACAAGAATCACCTGTTCTCATTAAATATTTATCTCTTTATTCCCAGTTTTTAAAAAATGTGTAGCCTTATATTCAAATTCTAGACTCCTGATGTACCACTGATTTTTTAAATTACAAAACAGAAAACCAACATAAAAAAAATCACAGATAAATTTAAATGACAGTAAAAAAAAAAAAATCTACTCTGCCCCAAAACCAGTGACTTTTGCATAATCCCTATCTTGCATGTTTCAGAGAACAGAAGAAAGGTACCATCCAATTTATTTCCTTAAACTTTGAGGTATAATTTACATACCTTAAAATGCAGTTTGGTGCATCAGACAAATGTATACATTTTCGTCCCTTTTTAAGTTGGTATATTTTAAGTATACGTAATATTCATCAAAGGGGCTTTGTCCCTGTACATGAAATATTTAGCTTTTATTCCCTTCTACTCCTCTCCCTTCACTCCTTCCTTATTTGCAAGGGTTGGAACGAGGGAGAGAGGAGGGGGAAAGGAAGGAAGGGACGGGAGGATGAGTGTGTACTTCTTAGGAACATCAAAACTGAGAATTTTTCCATGATTCAAAAAAATGTCCCTCTCCCTATATTCAATCCAAAAAGCAACAAAAGACCCAATCCTTCACACTCATTGGTCTGCTGTGACTAGAGAAACTTTGCCTGTTTTAAAAGTTCATATACCTGTAAGTATCTGCTGTAACAATAGCAGATGTAATGGTTTTGAGATTTACCCAGGTCATTCCAAGCAATAATTAACTGCCTTTATTATTTTATTGTTTTAAATAATCTTACCTATTTACCTGTAGGTGAATTTTTTCATTTTTTCAAATTCTGGGCTCTCTTGAATTAAGCTGCCATCAACACTCAGGTATAAAGCGTTGCAGAGCCATCATATTTGTCTTAAGTGCATGTTTAAGAAACTGCTAGGCTTCCAGGGCCGGTGAGATAGCTCAGCAGACTAAGCACCTGCTTTGGTAAGTGAGGTACCAGGGTTCGATCCTGGCCCTGCATGCCACACCAGCCCTACCCCTAGAGCATACTGAGCCCACAAGACAGTCCAGGCTTGGTGGCGGTAACCTGTAATCCCAGCGCTGGGGAGGCTGAAAACAGAAGGATCACTGAGTCCAAGCTGTGTAGTGAGACCCTGTGCCAAATACATAAAATGGAAAAAAATAATAATAAAATGAAATAAATTGCTAGGTTTCCAAAGTGCTTGCAGCAATTCATGTTTCCACTAGCAGTGCAGGCAAATTACGGCTGCTCCACATCCTTGACAACATTTGGTATTGTCAGACATCTCATTGTTAGCTATTTTAATAGGGATGCAGTGGGTATCTCGTTGCAGTTTAATTTACCTTTCTCTAATGATGACACTAAGCTTTCTTCACAGATTTACTGGGTCTTCACATATTTCTGTATAATATCTGTGTAAGTCTTTTCTTTTTCCTCTTTTTTTATTTGATACAAGGTCTCACTCATAGCATGTGGTACAGGACATCAAACGCAGGCAAGTGCTTGGACCACCAAAGCTAACTCCCTGGCTGCGTCTGTTAAGTCTTTTATTGACTTTTTTTTTTTTTTTTTTTTTTGCAGAACCGGGGATCAAACTCAGGTACTTGCGCTTGCCAGGGAAGTGCTTATTCCACTGAGCCATCTCCCCGGCCCTCTTTTGCTGACCTTTAAGCTTTTTTTTTTTTTTAATTGTGAGTTCTTTGTTATTTCAGATATAAGACTTTTACCAGATACAATACTGGAAAATAATTATTCTCCTACTCTATAGTATCATTTTATAGTGTCATAGAATGAGCAAAAGTTTCAAGGCCAATTTTGTAATATTTTCAGTGCTTTCTGTATCTCATCTACAAAATTTTTGCCTATTCCAGGGTCTGATTTTGCTACAATATTTCTTTGGAAAATTTTTAAGAGTCTTAACTTTTACATTTAGACTTTTATTTTATTTTATGAGACAGGGTCTCACAATGTAGCCCAGGCGAGCCCCAAACTCATGGCAATTCTCTTGCCTCAGCCTACTGAATGCTGGTGTTAGAGGCATGTGCACCACTGCTGGCTTAGTCCTATATTTTAGTCTAATTTCTGAGTATGTCTAAGGTAAGAGTTGGAGTTACTGTCCTGTGATATCGTCACCCTAGAGCCTCATAAAAGGTTGCGCTCCCTCAGCTGCTTCTTCGAGTATCTGATGTTTTCCATTGTGTCTGCTGTAACTCTGAGTTTCATTTATTTCCTCTACTGCTTATAAATTTCCCATTTTATTGATTTCCACTCTATTATGTCATTCATAGCACTAAGGAGATAATTGGTCCTCCCCCCAACGCCGATTCTAAAAGAAACTGAGATCTTGATTATAGACTTCTTTTCTAATGTGAGCAAATAAAGCTGCAATTCTCCCTCTAGGCATTCCTTTGGTTCAATTCCACAAACTTGAGTATATGCATTTTCATCATTCCTAAAAACATATTTTTATTTTAAGGAGAAAAAGATAAAAATATTAAAGGTTTCAAAACAGATGAGAGGAGTTACAATAATTAGTATATTATTGTCTTCATAGTAGTTACTCAGAATACAAGATAGTCAAGAAATAGTGTCTAAACAATATTAGCACAAACCTTTTCAATGAACTAAGAGACTAGCTGTATAACTATTTTAACTATCTTGTATATATATATATATTTTTTCCTTCTTTTCCTTTTCCCTTTCTGCTGTCACAATTTGTCTTTTCTTTTGAACTATTTCTTCCTGTTTCACAATATCTATTGTACATTTTGGGTCTTAGTTTCTCACACTAGAGACAATACAATGTTTACACAAGTGCATCTGATTTATTCCACTTATGAGTAAGGTCTTGAATGCATCCATTTACCTATACATCTCCAGCTTTTCCTTTTTTATGGCTAATCACTCCACTGTATTAAAAAAAACTTTTTATCTTTTTATCCGTTCTTCAGTTGATGGGCACTTGGGTTATTTCCAAGATCTAGCTATGACAAATTGTGCTGCTATATATTTGGGTGCACATGTATCACTATGGTGTGATGTCTTTAATTCTTCTGGGAAGACACCCAGAAGGGTAACAGCTCAGTCAAATGGGATCTTTAATCCTAGTTTCCCAAAGGAATCTCCACACTGATTTCCACAGTGGTTACACCATTCTGCACTCCCAACAGTGGAACAAAGTTCCTTTCTTCCCACAGCCCTGCCAGCATTTGTTATTGGTTGAATTCTTGATGATAGTATTCTTTCTGGGGTAAGATGGACTCCCAGTGTTGTTTCAATTTGCATTTCTCAAATGACTAATGATGTTGAACATTTTTTCATGTATTTATTTGCCATTCATATTGCATCTTAAATGTGTGTGTTCATCTCAGATGCCCATTTTTTGGATTTGGTCTTTGTATTTGGAGGGTCTAATTTTTTTTTTTAATTCTTTGTATATTGTAGATATAAGTCCTTTGTCTGAGGGACAACTGGCTAAACTTTTTCCAATCCTGTGGGTTGTTCCACTCTGTTGGTGATTTCTTCCGCTGTGCAAAAGCTTTTTAATAAGATGAAAACCCATCTGGTGCTTGTAATATTTCCCTGGTAGTCTGGGTTTTGTTCATGAAGTCTCTGCTTACATCTGTATCTTCAAGACTTCTACCTATTTTTTCTCTTCCAGTAAATTTAGTGTTCCCATTTCAATATTTAGATCTTTGATTCATTCTGACTTTAGTTTAGTGCCTGGAGGTAGAAATGGATCTAGTTTTAGTCTCTGGTATATGGAAAGCCAGTTTTTCCAGCACTACCTATTAAAGAGTCTATCTTTTTCTTCCAGTCACGTTTGGCTCCTTTGTCAAAGATAATGTAGCTGAGTATGTTTGCCATTGCATCTCCACCTCTGTCCATTGATCCTCTGGCCTGTTTTTTTTTTTTTTTCCCCCAGTGCCATGTGGATTTTATCTCAGTAGCTTTGTAGCAAATTTCAGGTCTGGGATTATTAAAAAATATTTTCTAACTTGTGATTTTTATCTTTGCATCTGGGCTATTTTTGAGGTGTCTTAATTCCTAAGCAATTAGGGATTTTTTTCATGGACTAAATTTACTCAATAATCATTCGTGGACCACCGACCATGTCTGACAAGCAAGCTCCTGGAGATAAGGGGCAGTAAATTAGTGCATTTCTTTATCCATAGTAGTTGGCTTGCGCAGTCCTAGGCTAAAAATAAGCACTTTGAGGAATGGAAATACTAAAACTTAACTCTCAACTTAACTCTCAAGAGTGTTAGCATGGAGATTAACTAAAAATATGGCACTTACAGATAAGGACTGCGTGAGTACTCAAGAACTTGTCACAGCAGTGCTTCTTCTGCTGATCAGTGAGAAACTCAGCAAGATAATAAAAACCTAAGCAGTTAGAAAAACACTTTCTAACAACACAGTCTAATGACTGCTAGTAAGTGAAACAGGGGCTATACGCTACATAAATAATGTCATTACTACTTACACAACATGGTAACACTATACTTAGTAGTGTCTCAGACTGTTGACTAATGCCGCACTCTACTGAAAACACCACTATTTATATTAACATCTACACAGAAAATCTTTCATATTAGCTATTTCATTAATTGCCTTAATTTCATTATTAGCTTTGCCTTTTCACTCTGCCATTTCCTAAGTGGCCAGTAAGTAAGTTTCTTACATGTTTTTTCCTTCACAGCATTTCCATTTTGCTTCTCAATTTCTCTAATTGTTTTGCACAAGTTTTCAATAATATCCTTAAGGACAGAACTTACTTGTTCCAACAGAAAAAGCAAAATACCAAAAATTCAAATAAAATGTGTGTAAGAAAATGTTAAAATTAGCAACAATCCTAATGCTTACTGTAATCAACTCTGACTTCATAAAAGTGAAACACTGGTGAAAGTATTGTGCATTAAACTCAAATCAACATTTTTAATTCAAAGAAAAAAATCCACAAACTACTAGTTTTGGGATCTAAGCTATAGTATTACATTTTATTTTTTTTAATCGGTATTAAATTTATTTTATTTTTATTTTATTTAAGTACAAATATCAATGAGACAGTTTTAAGATACCTTGACAAGATTGATTTGATAAATTAATACATTAAACTGTTTTCATAATGTTTTGGTATCATAGAAGGTGCATAGATGATATTATACTTACAGACATTATTATAGCAGATGTCTTTTATCAGTAAATTAAGAGTGTAGCTGTTTGCATATCTTATTTTTTATACCTAAATTACATCAAAGATTCAATAATTAATACTTTCTACCTTATTTTCCTAGTGGTTGTCCATAGTACTAGAAGCCAACATAATATCCTATCCAACCACCATTAGTACAAATCTTGCCTCTCATAGAATTATGTAGAAGCACGGCATTATCTATCCCAACTGTACTGTCCATACACACATACATCATGTTCTTCCTTTCTATACCCCTTCCTTTGTCTACACCTGTCAAAGATGGGTACTCCATTGTCATTCAACTAATTTAGGTGCCTGAACTCAATGACACAATCCAACACAGTAAAGCATTCCATAACAGTAGTGAGTTATCTGAAGAAGTTGTCGACCATAGCCATTTACAGCTCAACTTATTATGGTCCCACAGTGTATACTTCATTTTTATACTTTTCTGCTGGATGGTTAAGACCTAGATAGAGCAAGACTTATATACCAACACATGTACTTTATGTTTCTTATGAGGTCAGTGAAGTCCCCTCAGGGTTTATCTTGTAGTCCTGTACCTTATTCTGTAGATCCTTTGTCTGTGTCATCCATGTGGATGAGTCACGGCCAATGTTTGACCAGTTTGCTCTCTGTGAGAGCCTGAGAAAGAGTTTTCTCTCCATGTGACTCTCCCTAGGCACACTATAGAACTTTGATCTCTTTCCTCTGTGGCTCCATAATCTCCTTGTTCAGAAAATTTGGAGCTCAACGGAGTTTCACGATGTTGCAGTACATGTTCTCCAATGTCCTGAGTCTTTGCTGACCTTGAAAGGCTAGGGCCAAAATGTTGACTGGCCTTGTGGCTCTTCTATTTCTCCAATTTTGATTTGTGAACTTAGGTTGTTAACCATCCAGAAAAGCTGATTAGTATCCTGTAGCATATGCCATTCACTTTGCCTTATCGGACTCAATTATTTTTAGTTGTTGTTGTACGTTTCCATTTGTATTTCTGCTTTTTGCTTCTTATACTAGGGAGACTATAGGATATTTACACATGTGTATCTGGTTTATTTCACTTATGAGTATATGATCAAGTGGCATCCACTTCAGTATAAATGCTTCAAGCTTATCATTCTTAATAGCTGAGTAATACTCTGTTATATAGAAATACTACATCTTTTTCAACCATTCCTCATGTGATGGACATTTTGGTTGTTTCCAAGATTTCTCTATTACAAATTGTGCTGCTATAAACATAGGTACACATATATCACTATGATACAATGTTTTCAGTTCCTCTGGGAAAATTCCCAGTAGGGGGTAAGCTATAGTATTACATTTTAGCACATCAGTATCTTTAAATCAATTTCTGTTGAATTTAGCCCTTAGGTAGTGAAAAGGAATAAGGAATTAACTCTGTAGTAACAACTTTGTATTTAACTATGAATGGTATTCTTTCAACCGTATGTTAAAATAAAACAAAAGAAAAAGAAATACTCATTAACAAATATACAAGTTATTTAGGAATGGAGAGATTTAAATATGTTCTCAAGAACTTACACATTTCAACTCATTCACCAATATTTTGTATATTAAAAATTTTAGTGTGAAACCCAGAAAAGCACTAAATGATGTCTAGTACACTAAGCTGAGGACACTGACCTCAATACTCCATAGAAATCAATACATCACCCCACTTAATATCTCGGGAATTTAATGTTTTGTAAATTTTTCATAATACTCAGCAAATAAGGTCAGTTTCTCCCTCTCTCTTTCACTTATGTTAAAGAATTGTATTGATTATCATTGGTGTCTAAAGGGAGGAACATTATTCTTTAAATTGCAATTAGGGAGCCAGGGAGACAGCTCAGTGGAATAAGCGCTTCCCTGGCAAGTGCAAGGGCCTGAGTTTAATTCCCAGTTCTGCAAAAAAACAAATTGCAATCAGTATTTTTTTCTCCAACATTTTCATCAGTAAGTTGGCAAAAATGAAATGATTATCTTTACAATTGAAATAACATGTAAGCTCAATAAACCCTATTTTAGAATTTTATACAAATTAATGATCACAGTATAAACAGATGTTTTTAGTTTTCTAACAACTAGATTCATCAATAAATTGATAATAAAATCTGTCACTGTAACTATAGCTGCTTTCAATAGTAACCCTGAAGCATTACATTATCCTAGAATAATTTCTAATTCACTGGGAAATTTTTTTAAAATCGTGAGATAATTTTGCTACAAAGTACCTTATAATTATTTTAAAACCTATAGTCCATATAATGAGGAACAATATAAATTTTTATACAGAAAGTTAGGGCAACATTTCTGGACAATATTTCAACTTATAATTTTTAGTTTGATAAATTTAAATTTCTACTCAGTGAACTTATAAAATGGTATTTGAGTAATGGACTAACAATTTGTATAGCTAAAAAAGCACACAAATAGTAAAGCCAAATACTTAACACTCTCTTTTTTTCTCCCCTCAAGATGATTTTCACAGAAACCAAGCAAACACATCAGAAAATCATAGTGGAAAGACCAACTGCACTGATCAGCTTTTTGTCAGCGTGATAAAATACCTGAAATAATCAGTTTAAAGAGAGGAAAGACATTGTGGCTCAGGGCTTCAGTTCATGTTCATTTGCCTCCACTGTTTGGGGCTGCATCAAGGCAGAAATCTCTGCAGAAGGGGGGCCCATGGCAGAATAAAGCTGCTTACCTCCAGCAGCAAGGAAATAAGAGAAGGGGCTGGGGAAACAGCTTGGTGGTCAACTGCATGCCTACCAAGTGCAAGGACTCAGATTCAATCCCCAGTACCGCATGCCATGCCGGACACTGGGCCCCAGGTTCCTGGGTGCACTGGGCTGGCCACCAAAGCCAGGCATGGTGGTGGTGCACGCCTGTAACCCCAAGGCCAGGGAAGCTGATAAAGGAGGATCTCTATGAGTTTGAGCTGCATAGCGAGACCCAGTACCAAATACATAAAGATTTTTTTAAAAGAAAGAAAAAGAAGGAACAAGGATTCCAGTATTCCCTTCAAGGGCAGGCAGGGATAAGGGCACACTCCCAATGACCCAGCTTTCCTTCTACTAGGCCCTACCTTCTAGAGACCCTACTACCTCCCACAAGTATCACCAGATGTGGACTAAGCCCTCAACACCTGAGCCTTAACTAGAATATCTCAATTTATTAAAACATTTAAACTCATTTCTAGAAAAAGTAAAAAAGCAAATGGCAATCTAAGAATGAATATCCACAAGACCCATGAAAATAGTGAATTCATTTATGATAAAATATATCACATGTAATTCAATAAAATCAATAAGGAAGAAAATCTCTGGTGTCGAGCTCAAGCACCTAAGTTAGTTGAATGACAATGGAGTGCCCACCTTTGGCAGGTGTAGACAAAGGAAGGGGTATAGAAAGAAAAAAATCATGATGTGTGTGTATAGACAGTACAGTTGGGATAGATAACACTGTGCTTCTACATAATTCTATGAGAGGCAAGATCTGCACTAATGGTGGTTGGACAGGATATTATGTCGGCTTCTCGTACTACGGTCATCCACTAGGAAAACAATTATTGAATTTTTGATATAATTCAGGTATAAAAAATAAGATAAGTAAACAGCTACACTCTTAATTTACTGATAAGACATCTGCTAAAATAATATCTGTAAATATAATATCATGTATGCACCTTGTACAACACCAAAACATGAAAAGTTTGCAATGTATTATCGAATCTGTATTGTTAAGGTGTCTTAAAACTGTCTGATTGACATTTGTAGTTTAATAAAATAAAATAAAAAGAGAATCTGATTGGCAATTAACCAAGAGGAATTACAAATAACAAAATCAAGGGACAATGAAGTTGCTTTGCTTATTCATTATTGGTGTTGGGGACTGAGCTCAGGACCTTGGCACTAAGCCACATCCCCAGCCCATCCTGTCTGGATTTCTTACTTTTTAAAAATTTTTTTATGTACTTAGCAGGGTCTACAGGGTCTCACTACATAGATCAGACTCAGTGATCCTCCTGTTTTCAGCCTCCCAAGTGCTGGGATTACAGGCGCGCACCACCACACACAGTCTCAGTCATTACAGTGAACCCTGGGGGGGTGAGGCTGGAACAGCACACTGGGAATCAAACCCTGGTCTCTGTGCTCTGCCTAAGCAGGCGCTTTAGTCCACTGAGCTATCTGGCCAGCATGTCTGTCTTTTAAAGAGTCTGACTAAATCACTAACTGTCTAGGTAGAGCTCAAACTCTGACTCTCCTGCCTCAGCCTCCTAGAATGCTGGACAGGGTGTGCCACAAGTCATTATTTAAAGAACTTTTTTGACAGAGATTTAGGGAAAGGTAAACTGGTGATATAATCTTGAATATATTTTAATGCCTTAATATAACACAGCAGAGTACACTAAAATCTCTAATCTCTCACGCAGGTGTAAACCCCTGGGTCTGAACGCCTAAGAACCAGAAGTTCTGCCTGTGGGCAGGAGATGACCAATGGCCCTCCTCAAGAAGAGAGCTAATTCAGTCCCTCCACTGTCTTCTCTATTCAAGTACTCAGTGGACTAGATGATACCTACCCGAACTGTCCAAGAAGGATTTTCTCTCTTTAGGCTGTGACTCAAACGCAGACTTGCCCATTTAAAAAAAAAGTTTTTCCACCCATCTGGCTCTCAACCCAGTCAAGCTACCACAGTAAATTAACCACTTCATCAGGACAAGGGCAAATGGAAAGCAAGTCCACAGACAGCCTGAAAGCCTCCCTAAATTAAAGCAGTTCAGAAATGAGTCCAGGGAGACACAGGCAGTTGGAGGGCACAGTGGGGGTGAAGGAAAGCTCCAGAGAACTGAGAGGGGTCCCTGAGAACTCGGCACAATAGCGATCAGCACACACAGGAAGAAAATGAGGCCAGGAGAAGGCTGACAGAATTAGAGGTAGTGTGCTATGAGATCACACAGTGAAAGGACAGTGCCCATTTCCACAGTGAGGCTGAAAAACAACAACAAGGCACTAGAACATTTAGAAGGGACCAGGCTCAGGAGAAAAAACAACGAGCCTTGTCCTGCAGCCACCACAGATGTTACCACACCTTTAATAACAAGACACAGAAAGGTCAGAGTTTTCTGGAAATTTAACTGCATCCAAGAAGAAAGCTCAAGAATATGCAGAGCAGTAGAAATTTATTCAGCCATTAAAAAGAAAAATCCCTGCTATTTGGTATTAAAAAAATTACTAGGCAAATAAAGAAGCACAAAAACATAATTTATAAAAAAAAAAAAAGTTCAGTCAATAGAAACAAAGCCAGAACTGACTCAAGTAGTAAAGGAAAAAACACAAAGAACTGACAGATATTAGACATGTAGTTATGAATGGGATCAATGGCAGATAAGATGCTGGCAAAGAAAAAATAGGTGACTATACAGATACAGCAGTATAGAAAGTATCCCAAATCACTGGCTTCTAAATTTTCATATGGAAGTGCTATGTGCCAACTTTAATTCCTAAAAGAAAAAGATCGGGGGGGGGGATATCAGATATCAAAACCAGATATAAAAAAAACACACACACACAGGAATGATGATTTGAGTTTGACACAAATTAAAACTGCCAGTGTCACAGGACAACTAGAAACAAGTCTATATGCATATGACAACTGGATAAATAGTGCAAGTGGGACTGCACATCAGCAAGAGATCATTAACAGCCAATGAATTGTTGGGAAATTAGTTATCTCTTTAAGATAAGAAAGTAATTAAAAGCCTACCCCACACCATTAAAGGGAGATATTCCAAACTCACAGTGGGTGTGGATGAAAGCCCTCTGGCCCTCAAAAAAAATTTTATGTTCTCTGAACTCCATTCCACTTCTTTCAAAGAATGACTGTGGAATTAACTTCAGGTCTAAAAGATTTTCCCAAGTACATTCTATAGGAGTTGGAGAGATGGCTCAGTGGAATAAGCACTTCCCTGGCAAGCCCAAGGGCCCGAGTTCAATCCCCAGTTCCGCAAAAAAAAAAAAAAAAAAAAAAAAAAAAAGTCTTACCAAGTACATTCTATAGCTGTTCTAGAAGTACCCTTACATGTCTTTAATAGCACTACAGCTCCTTCTGTATCCTGAATGAATTCAAAACATTTACCTTTCACGGTCATTTTGTTTGGGGGATCAAGAAGAATAAGAAGGGGCATGGTGCAAGATCCATAAAGTTGACGAGGACATGCCTGCTTACATTTTTAATAAGCCTGCCTTTTCATGGGCAGCATTCACCAGTTTTGATCATACCTTATAAAAACACAAAAAAGGTCTTCCAGGCCTGAGACAGAATGTGACAGGAATAATGGGATAAACATGTTCAAAGCCAGTGAAAACCATTTGAAGGGATTAAAACCAGTGTAGGGGGCCTGCCCATTAGCTCAGTTGTATAAGTGCCTGCTTAAAACAAAGCAGTCAGGCTCAGGATGCTGTGGTTTGATCCCCAAATCCTCAAGCCAAACTAGATCTCCTGTCCTGAAGGCATCCTGAGGCTGCCAAAAAAAGAGAAAAATCCTTATAAGGGCCAGCGGTATAGCTCATCAGACTAAGCGCTTGCTTAGGTAAGTGCAGGGGCCAAGGTTCAACCCTTGGTTCTGCCATGCCATGCTGGCTCTGCCTTCAGGTGCATTGAGCCAGTGATGGAGTCTGGGCATGGTGGTACACACCTGTAATCCCAGCACTAGGGAGGCAGAAATCAGGAGGATCACTATGGCAAGTAGTGAGACCTTGCACCTACGCACGCGCGCACACACACACACAAACACACACACAAATGTATGTCTTACTATAAGAAATTTTGGGGGCCAGGTAGATGGCTCAGTAGAATAAGCACTTCCCTGGTGTTATGGTTTCTGTCTAGTTGTCCCCCAAAGCCTCATGTAGTCATGGGATGGGGACTTCTAGAGTTTTGGATTAACTCTAGGGTTTTAGTTTACTGGGACTATGGGTGTAATATACCCCACCCTGGGGCAGAGAGCCTGATTGTAATATAAGAGACAGACAGACTTTCTGCAGCTATTGCTCTTGCTGTCACTGTTGCTGTTCGGCCCCCACGAACTGCTACTGTCTGCCATGTGCCCCTCTGCTTTGGAGCCAGCTGAGTATGGACTGAAACCTCTAGTAACTATGAGCTAAATAAAGCTTTCCTTCCTTCATTTTGGGTATTTGGTATTTGTCCCAGCAATAAGAAAAGAGTAACTAATATACCTGGCAAGTGTAAGGGCCTCAGTTCAACCCGCTTCTCTCCTCCCCCGAAAAACAAATTTGTAAGATTTTAAGTACTCACCGTATTTTTGATCACTCTGTGTAAAGAGCTAAATGACAGCCCCCAAACCAGAAAAGGATTGGAAATAAAATTTGTAAACATTGGGCTGGCAAGATAGCTCAGCGGACTAAGTGCCTGCTTTGGCAAGCACAAGGACCATGGTTCGATCCCTGGGCCCATCACCATGCTGGCCCCACCCTGACGCACTGAGCTGGCAACCAAGTCCAGGCATGGTAGTGCACACCAGTAATCCCACCACTGACTGGGATGGATGAGAACAGTAGGATCATTATGTGTCTGAACTGCATAGTGAGATCCTGCACAAAATACATAAATGAAATAAAATTTTTAATTGTTTTAAATATTTATCTAGATAAATTAAGAGCTCTAATATGAAAAGACAAACTTGCACAAGAAGACATTAGGAATAGCTTTCCTACCTCAAGCATAATGGATATATGAATCTTTAATATCTGGCTCTATTTTCTTTTAGGGCACCTTCTCTTGCAGAAGCAGAGAAGCTAAAAACCTCTATTATCTGGACTCCTTTACAACATTCAGTCATTTGTGTATCTATGAAAGATGGGAGATGGCAAGTGCAATGTTCTCATTCCACGGCCACGGCAAGCCTCAGACAGGATGTGGCTTTTCCACATCAAAGTCAGCAGGGCTAGGCCTAGGACCTAGCTCTATGAAGGTAAGAGGCAAGGTTTGGGCATGCACTGCAAAAGTGCTTATTCACAGTTAAGTATTCTCTAGTTCTTTGCAGAATGCTGCAGCAGCAGCAACAGCACAACTGTGACAGTTACCTGATCATCGCAGTTTCCTGACATGACAGTGATGTACTGATTGAGGAGGCTTTCAAAGGAGCAGGCCTTTCACCAGCGACCAACCTCCATGAAGCCACTCCTGAGTACAAACCAGAGTATTCTTCAATGTCCTGAAAGATTCTGTAAACTAATAAATTATTCCTGCTTAAACTTTGTAGTGTGAATTCCAGTGATTTTTGGTTTTGTTTTGCTGCTTTTTAACATTTTAGGTTTTGTAAGTCACTAAATATTGTCGTTAAAACAAAAATCCTCTACAGAACACAAAAGGTAAATAAATAAGACAGGTCTTTTATAGGACAATTCTTCATACTAGTCAGAACCTGAATACTTTACTTTCCCTACCTTTTATATAAAGGGCCCGCACAGTGGAAATGTTATCTTCCTCAGTACATCTGATATTGTCATAGATGTCAACAAATAGTACACTGAATGTGCTTGAGAATTTCACAAAGTATCCTTCGCTAGTGTTACTTTTCATGTATGTTTTTTAAGGTTTTAGCTGGTCAAGTAGGCAACACTTGAGAGGGAGACACTAAAGTACACAGAGATATTTTGCTTATCATAGAATGGGTTAAACATTTCCGATCACATGTCCTACAACTCTATGATCCACCGTAACTAGACTGGTTCCAAAGACTGCATCCGGGCCGGGGATGTAGCTCAGTGGCGCAGCGCCTGCCTAGCAAGCGGGAGGTCCAGAGTTTGATTCTCGGTTCCAAAAAAGAAAATAGTAAAAATAAGACCAAAGACTGCATCCATCTGATGGGTTTTCAACGAATGACTCACAGGGCTTAGGAGTCACCTTCATGGAAGGAACAAAACCTTCATATTTCAGAGTCCCGTCAATAACTTAAATGTGAGAAACGTCCTGAACAAGACACAAAATGCTCAAATAAACAGAGGAAAAGATGGATCGCTGCTTTGACTATATTAAAATTAAGAACTACATCTGAACATACCATATAGGAAATAAAAGGACCACAAATAGAAATATCTGTAACACTTCTAACCAAGTCAGCATTAATATCTGTAATAACAGGGCTTCCATAAATAGTAAGAACAACAGACAAATGACCACAGAAAAACAGGCAGAACAATTACGAATAGCTATTTCACACACTACACATACATGTACCCAGGAAAAAAAAGTGAACAAAATATCCCAAAATAATAATACACTGAGCTCAATGGTAATCTAGGAAATATAAATTAAAATGACATTTAAAAAATTTAAGTCTATTCTAATTGTTGGCAAAAAAAGTGGATAAATGTAAATGTGAAAACTGGCACAAATATTTAGGAAACCATTTGGAGTTACCTACTAAGGTTAAGCATACAGATGTTTGACAGCCCATTGGTGATGCACCATGTGACTGCTCCTGCACATTTATACCAGTTGGTGTGTTCAGGACTATTAACAAGCAGCTACTTTTATAACAGCAAAACTCAAGACACAACCCTAAAGCCCAAATTAAAAGAATGTTGAACTATTATATCTGAATATAAAAGAACATTACATATCGACAAATGTTAGCCACTGCTAGGCTGAATAAAATAGAAAAAATTTAAAATGTAACACTGTGTGAAAACCAGCAAAACAAAACAGTATGATCCCATAATGATTAAGAACAAAAAAATCAAATCATAGGAACGATCCGTAGAAAATTCAGGATAATGGCAACGTCCGAGACAGCAGAGGGCAGGGACTGGATGACACCGTGAAGAGTCAGGTAGTCTTGTAAGACACTCGTAATACTTGGATTTTTTCACTTACATATGAATACAATGCATATACTAACAAAATATTAAAAGGAACAGTGTATATCCTGGGGAGATAAAGACTGAACCAACAGCCTCACCCGTGCAAGTGCTCTACCACTGAGATACAACTTCAGTTATTTATTGAATTTTATTTTGAGACAGCGGCACTGAGTTGCCCAGGCTGGTCTTGCAGTCTTCCTCCTTCAACATTCCAGATAGCTGAGATGGAAGCAGACACATAAACTAATATAAAATACCTATCATTAAGTAATAAAGAAGATAGAAAGGAGTGTGATACAGACTGGCCATGAGCTGCTACCTGCTAAAACAAGATTGATATTTAATGGGAATTTTTTTATTACTTTCTTTAATAATATGTCTGAATTGCACATAATAAACTCATTTTCAAAAATTCAGCACTTTTAATTTTAAATAAGTATTTCCTAGTTCAAGAATAAAAAGCACCCTACAATTCTAATTTCTTTGATATGCAGACAAAAGAGCAATCTAGAAAATAAAACAGGTAAATTTGTCTTCATCAAAATTGAAAAATTAAAACAATAAATAAAGGGCTGGCCAAATAGCTCAGCAGAATAAAGCTCAGAGCCTGGAGTTCCACCCACCCACCCCACCCTAATGTGCAGTGCCAGCCCTGCCCCCAGGGCACTCTGAGCCTGCCACTGAGACTGGGTGAGGTGGTGCACACCCGGAATCCCAGTGCTTGGGAGACTGAAAACAGGAGGATCACTATGAGTCCGAATCTATGTAATGAGAACCTGTCACACCCTGTACTAAATACATAAAAAAAAAAAAATCCTCTGCTCTTCCAAAAGATACCACTGAGAAAATGCAAAGACAAACGAGAGATTAAGTATGAAGTAGCACAGCTGCACCTCAGTTTACAATGATGTCAGTCCATTGTAAGTTGAAGATAGAGTAGGCTGAAAATGCACTTCATGCATGCAGCTTCCTGAACCCTTAGCCACACACTGGACCAGGGCATCAGTTGTTTATCTTTGATCACATGGTGGGGAGCTGCCACTGCCCACAATCACAAGAGGTTCACACTATACATTGCTGGGCCAGCAAAAGATCAAAATTTGGAATAGTTTCTATTGAAGGTGCATCATTTGTGAGTTAAAGAATCAAAGGGTAGCTCACAGTAAGTTGGGGACTACTGCTTTATATTATTTAAACATATGCTATATATATATATTCCCCCCCCCTTGGTCTTTTTGAGACAAGGTCTCACTATGCAATTCAGCCTGGCCGTAAGTTCACTTTGTATCTCAGGTTGGTCTCAAACTCACAGCAATCCTCCTGCCTCAGCCTCCCAGTGCTAGGATTACAGGCATGCACCACCACGCCCGGCTAACATATGCTATAATTAAAACTACATATTATAAACTTTGTTATATACAACTTTTAAAGATGTGTAAATACAGGCAGGTGTATGGTGTACACCTGCAGTCCTGGCTATCTGGGAGACTAAAGCAAGACCACTTAAGCCCAAGAGTTGGAGATGGCCTGAGCGACATAGAATTCTACCTCAAAAAAAACAGCCAGTAAGGGAAATAAAATGGCTCAATGAAAAAGTTTAATCAAGTAAGTGAGTAAAACAAACTGAGAAAGAGGGTGATAAAGAGCATCAGGCAAGATGACAGATTTTAAGCCATCTATAGCAAAAACTGCATTAAAGGTGAATATTCTAAGCACACCAATAAGAGGCAGAGAATCCAGGTCCCAATACTAAGCTGTTTAGGAGAAACATGCTAAATGAAAGATTATTTAAGTAGGCCAAAAGTAGAATGAGAAAAATCTAAGAGCTTTGTAAACATTAACTCCAATAAACCTACGGGAGCCATGTTAAGACAAATAATTAAACCAACTAAATAACCAAATTAAAATCAGACACGTAACTTTTGAACAAAAATTATCATGGATAAAACAGCAACTATTAATAAAGGAATAAATTCTCCACAAGAAATGCTATCCCTACATATATATGTACCTAATAAGAGAAGCAAATTGACTTTAAGTTGTAGGGAAAAAAAAAAAAGACTTCAACATTACTGTCTCATAATAAAGACTAGGAGGAACAATTTCAATAAAAACATAGAAGACTTTAAAAACACTTATCAACCAACCATACATGTATTGAATATGCCACCCGATAACTGAACTGCCTTATAATCATCCATATTTTCTAAGTGCATATTGTTTATATTTTTTTATGACATTTTACAATATAGCCAGCGAAGTAATCTTAGGGAATGCAATACAAGTTACTTGAGTTAGAAAAGACATTGTTTATATGTATAAAGATCTGCCAGTAGTCTTCAGAAAGCTAAAAGAAAGTAAACATAAGCCAGGCATGGTGGCGCAGACCTGTAATCCCAGCACTCGGGAGGCTGAGGCAAGAGGATTGTTGTGAGTTCGAGACCAGCCTGAGCTACAAAGTGAGCTTAAGGCCAGCCTGAACTGCATAGTGAGACCCTGTCTCAAAAAAAAAAAAGAAAGAAAGTAAATACACCAACCATGTAATTGTTCAAGCTTTATTTTATATGGTTATAAGGAAGCAAAGATTTCAAGATACAGAATATATCAAATGAAATGTGTACACAAATAACAATATAAAGAACATGAATAGAATACATTATATACTTTGTCTTAAAGTTTAAAAAAAAAGTGTTTTTGGTTTTAAATTCTGATACCAGTGTCTAACATTCAAGTAACACATATTTCAAAATATGATTTTTAAAAATCATAGCCAACTTAACATGTAATTCTAAGACAGCCTACTTCTACCATGATCTTCAAAATAGTGCTGTTCAATTCTTCTACAGAAGGCAAGCAGGTTGCTATAGTTCTTCACCTTCTCTGAAAGTTCATCACTGGTCAACTCTGTGGTGAGAATGGTATACAGATGGCCAAATACCAAGGCATCGAGCTCAGTAGGCCTGGCACGAAAGTGAAAACAAGAGTAATGTGAGTGGCGCCTAACCTTTAGGGCAGAAAATACACTATTTTTAAAACATTTTAGTTAATTTAAAAGAAAAAAATACAAAAGAAATCTTACCATAACTTAATAATATTTATTCTATTTACAACAAAATTTCTATTAAACAACATTAAAAAAAAAAAACCTAAACTATCATTTGCTACATTTATGACTCAGTTGGTTGAGTTTTATGGCACTGGGGGCTAAATCCAGAACCTTCACACCAGGCTACATCCCAGACCTCATCTTATTTTTTATTTTAAGACAGAGTCTCACCAAGTTACCCAGAAAGGGCTTTAAGTTTCAGTTTTCTACCTTAAAACTCCTACACCACTACAAATACAAGCAATGTGTTTTTGATGCAGAATTAGTACTTAAATGTGTTTTGAAAAAATATACAGGTAAAAAAGATTATGTTTTATTCATTATTTTAGTCACAAAAAAAGTCCAGTAGGTCTTCAGTGTGCCTTCGGCTGCCAGATGCTAGAGAAGATAACCTAAGACATGGGACACACACAAAAACTCGCAACAAATTTATTAAATTTGTTGGGGGTGGGGAGAGGAGGAGAAGGAAGAAAAGGAAGAAGAGAAGGAAGAGGAGGAGGAGGAGGAGGAGGAAGAAGAAAAGATAGCCAATTACCTAATCATGTACCAACAACATAAGATAACCATATCATTTTAAAACAACTTAGATTTTTGCAGGAGGCAATCATAAAGGTGGCCTCAACATAAAATTTTTCTAGAGCTTTTTTCTCTTTAATTATACAGTACATAATGATGGTCTTGGACCATCAATGATCTACATTATATTAAAATACTAATGTAATATCACCAAAAGAAGAAAAGCACAATAATTATGAATTCATTATTGCTGCCAGCCCCATATGATAAGTTTTTGAGAATACATGCATTAGCCCACATATATAAAAATATATGTTATAGTGACTGGGGAGGTAGCTCAGTGGTAAAGTACTTATCTAGCATAGATAGCAAAGGCCCTGTGTTTAGAACCAAATGAATAAAGAAATGAATTAATATATTACAGGATAATGCCTAGCAGAATAGATTCTGAGGTCAGTCATATGTAAATCTAAATTCTGATTCTGTCATTTACAGGCTCTATGGCCTTGATCATTCCTGATACATGATCTCAGAGCAGCTGGTTTTAGATACCCTCTTCACCACTAATTGCCAAATATCTCTCTCTGGTCTTCATATCTCTCCTGAGCTCTGGATTCATACATTCAAATGCCTACCTAACATCTCTACTTCAGTATAAAATACATTTTAAACTTGCCTGTCCTCTTTTTTATACAAAATAAAATGGCAACCACTAAGAAGATAACAATGTACAATGTATTAATTATTGAAACTCTCCTATTAATCAGTTTTGATACTATCTCATTACTATTTGTTTCTCAATACACTACAGTACACTACACTACACTACACTACACTACACTACACTACACTACACTACACTACACTAAAATGGTACCACTGGACACCCAAGTCATCCACGCCAAAATCTAAGGGTTAGCCCTGTGTTGGGGTTTAGCAAGGAGAACAATACAGGACACATATTCTACAAGATGATTTTATAATGAATCACCCAAAGAAGCACATACCAGCAACACAGGAAATTGCCCACACACTAAAGACCCAAAATTCCAGCTGAGGGCCTGGACCTTATGGCAATGTCCTGCGTGAGTCCAGCTGAAGACCCAGAGCCCATATCAATGCCTCCCAGGAATCCAACTGACAGCCAGGAGCCCCAACAATATCTCATGCAGGCCAGCTTCATAGATCTGCGCTGGGAAGGCCCAAAGGTCAGAGGTGGAAGTTAGAAAGTTTTTATCAATGGAACAAAAGATCTGTACTAGCAGGCTGAAGAAGGTGAACTGTAGCCAGGCAACAGCACTCAAGTGACCCCTAGAGTTCCCCAAATGAAGCTCCCCACAGCCATCTTCAGTGACAAGGTCCCGAGCTTCTTGGATGATGAGAACAGTTCATCAGCAAAGTCAGCATGACAAGCTCCTGCAAGAGAACCAACAGCTCCCTACAGCCTCCCCACAGCTTCTCCACTTCTTCCTCTCCAGTTTTGCCTCTTAAGACTGCTGACAACAACCCAGTACCCTGCTGGTTCAGTTCAGTGGCATGTTACAAGTTGTCCACCAGCTCTGTGCACCACAGCCTGAGTCCTCAGATCCACTGGAAGGTTGATAAAAACTACTTTCAAAGTCTGTTTGCAATTTACTTCTCCATTATTATCTGCTAGTCCAAGCTCCATTATCTCCACTAAGGCACCTCCTAGTGTAACTTTTTACTCTCTAGCTCCCACACAGTAACCAAAGTGCCTCTTTTTCTCAATGTCACTATATCAGGCTACAACCACAAAATGTTCCAGTGAATTTCCATTCCAGGTTCACTAAAAATGCCAAGCTCCCTACCCAAGCACACAGGATCTGGATCATATGGCTCCTGCCTACCTCTTTAGTCTCGTCTACCATTCTCAACACACACCCAAAACTGACCAAGCGTTTCGCATTTGGACATAACAAACTCTTCATGTTACCTTATATTACACTGGCTCCTTCTTGTTTTTCAGAATAACACTCAAATGTTATATTTAAAAATAAAAAAAGTCACATTTTAAATCTCCTGACCAAAAAAAAAAAATCTCCTAACAGTTCAAACTATAGTGGACACACAGTTACTTACTATCATGTGATCCTACTTTAATTTTCTAGATAACAGTTTATTATATATCTCCTTTACCAGAATATAGGTTCTATGATAGAAAGGATCTTATCTATTTCCTTTCTGCTGTATTCCAATACCTAGTACAAAGTCTGGCACAAGGTAGAATCTCAGTCTATAATTCTCAATACTGGGCTGAATTCAGTGCAAAAGTGAAGCAGTTCTCATTCTACACTGTAACTGGCTTACTTGTTTCCCTCAATGTATTCCAGGCTCTTTAAAAACACTGCATAGGGGCGGGGGGAGGTGACTCAATGGCATAAGCACTTGCCTGGCAAATGCAAGGGCCTGAGTTCAATCCCCAGTTCTGCCAAAACAAAAATAAGTAAATAAAAACACTGCATATATCTTTATATTCCTCATTCTTGGCACAGGATATAAGGACCTGAAATAGTATCTTCTGAATAAATGAATAAAAAAGAAAGCATCCTGCCTATGGAGTACAGGATTTTTATTCTTTCAACAGTAATTACTTACATTCTTTCAAAGCTTTCCCCCTCTTGATACATGTACAATCTATGACCATGTTAAGAAAGCAGTCAATAGGACAGTTTTTAAAATTGTTAAGTGCCCTTTCCCTCACTCACACCACAATCTTTATCATAGATAAAGAATCAAAAGTAAACAGCCCTCCAAAGAAGCAAGAATATAGAAGGACAAGTGCAAAGTGAATACACTTTGTAAAAAGTAACACCAACATTAACTCTTCCACATCTCTAAACAACCTCCTTAAAATGTATAGTATATCAAATCTTAGGTGTTGATGGCCACACCCACAATGCCCCTCAGGAGGCTGAGGCATGGAAGCTGGGAAGAGGTTGAGGCAGGAGAAACACAAATTCAAGAACAGTTAGGTAGAAAAGGCCTGTCTCAAAATAAAAAATAAAATTAGTGGGGATTGGGATGTAATTCAGTGCAATCCCCAGTGCAAAATAAAATAAAGTGTATCTATTCTTATCAATTGAAGGCTTTTACTTCTTGTTAAGTACCAATTACCCTTTGCTTCCCATTATCACAGGCTAAAAAACATGAATAGATCTCTACAGTGTAGTTTCCAGCAGTATGTAGCAAGACATTTATTTATCAATAAATCAAGGGTGTGACTGAATTCAAGTATGAATGTATGCTCAAAGTGGTGGTTCACAAGGGTCCATGAAATGGTCAAAATGTTAACCAATGCAAACTTACACATATATAACCCTGTGAGTGCCAAGTTAGATATGGATGTGAGCACACACACATTCTACAAAATAGAGATACACGGAACACAAATCTAGAATGAAGGCTGGGTGTGATGGTGTATGCTTATAACTCAATGTTTGGAAGGCTAGAGCAGGAGGATCACTGTGAGTCTGGAGACCAGCCTGGGCTAGAAAGTGAGCTCAAGGCAAGCCTGAACTGCATAATGAGACCATGTCGCACAAAAAAAAAAAAAAAAAAGCAACTTTGGGTCAAATCACTATAGAACATCTATCACAACGTAGAGGACAAACATGGGAGTATATAGTTCAGCAGCACAAGCACCTGACTGACTGGCAAACATAAGGTCTTTCTTTACTTTGCTTCCCAGTACCAAAAAATAAAAAAGAAACAAAATAGTGTACAAAAGAATCAGTCAAAGTACACACATTCCTTAAAGCATATTGCTTGTAATCCTTATAAATTCTAGCAACACCTTATATTCCTTCACAAACAAGAGATTACCAAGCCCTACAATTTCCTCTTTTTGAAATGTACACTATGAGGGCCAGGGAGATGGCTCAGTGGAATAAGCGCTTCCCTGGCAAGTGCAAGGGCCTGAGTTCAATACCCAGTTCGGCCAAAAAAAAAAAAAAAAAAAAAAAAAAGGTACACTTACGTTGGGTACACACCATGTGTCATTTGTTTTTTCATGTGTCATTTTTAAAATTCACTAAACTATAGAAATATATGCCAATTTTACTATATGCAATTTACACATAAATGAACTTTAAAAAATTGACATTTAAAATACTGGCAACTCATTTAAAAGACAAGGCCAAAAAATAAATAAATAAATAAAACCTCTCCCACTTTACCCACTACTTCTACTAAACTGTTTAATCAAGCCAAGATATTCATGGATTTCCATTTTAATTACCTTGCTATATTAAGTGAAGAGAAAATGTAACTTTCCATTCCCATACTTATAACACAGTTGATGGATTATAATTTGGATACAGATAGCAATTCTCCTCACAGCTCTAAGATATTTCAAATATATTGTCGCATTTATCTTTATAGAATTTTTATTAGAAAAATATTCCAGGATGATAAATATATTTTTTAAGTCCTAAGAAATTTGTTGCTTTATCTGGCATTATCACTTTCCGCATTTCTGTTGGTTATCTATCCTTTCATTTCAATACCAAAATAAAAACAGCACTGTAAAATGTGAACATTTTCCTAATGCTTTCCATTTAAAATTTTTCTGGCACTCATCTTTTTCACTTTGTTTATTTATTACTATTTCACATTTCTTTCTTTCTCTCTGATATCCTTTATAGTATTATCTAGTTCAAAACCATTAATTTTTTCTGGGTTTTTCCTTTTTCTTTCCCATTAACTCACCATCTCTTTAACCTACTAGAAATAACCCATGTATCTATCTTGTCTGTATACTCAAATCATTGATCTTTAAACTGTCACTTAAATGTGTTAATCAAGCCCCTTGTGTTGTATCCTCTTTTCCTAATTACCATGTTTGCCATACAATCTCCCTCAACTATCCTTTTGCATTTCTCATCAAGTAAAACCATTTGGTTCCTTTCATGATTCCCCTTTCAACATCCCCAGTAGGTGAACTAGAACAAAAGCTGACTCTCATTTTAGAGGGTAAAAGGAGAACATGTGGGGACACTGAAAGTATCTATCTGAGTTCCGTGTATCTTCGAACTAAGAACAGAATGCAAAACCTCCAACCTGGAATCAAGTCTTTATACATTAAAGTAGGCTAGCTAGCACATTACAAAGCACAACATCTTACAAAGAAATGACTCCCTGCCACAGATAAAGGAATGAGAAAAATTTTACCACAACAAAAGGAAAAATACATGCTGCTTCTTCCTAATGTCCTAGTAGTTTATCTGTATCTCATTATTGATTCAATGAGTAAATTTAAGACTTATACGCACTCTATTCTTCAATCTCTAATCATGGAATGGGAAAAAATGTTTATCCCATTAAGGAAGGTAAAATTATCTTAAATACCTGTGAGTCTGAAGACCAGCCTGGGCTAGAAAGTGAGTTCAAGGCAAGCCTGAACTGTATAATGAGCCATGTTGCACAAAAAAAAAAAAAAGGGCAACTTTTAATATCAACTAAACAACAGTTCAAAGGCAAGCCTTTAATTTTATAATGGCTCTAAATTGGAATTTCTTATTGTAAGTCTAAGTATAGTTATACCTACAAAGGACAAAAGTATCTTGGTCTCCAGTTACTAATTTTATGACAATGAATTTACCTGAGGAAAAAGCAAGTACACCTATCATCTACTCTCCTGGCCTTACCACAGGACAGCACACATAACAAAACTCACTCACCAGGAAGCAATTTCAAAAACTAAAACACATACATGCTTCTAAGCTTCTGAACTCCTAAGAATATATCAGAAAGAAAAGAAAACACACAGATGCCAAATTTGGCCACATTTCTTTGTGTTAGGGACTAAACCATGGAAACCACAAAACAGGAAAGCCACTGGGAAAGCTTTACCTACTAACATTGCCCTACTCTACGACTTTCCTGTTTCAGAGATCAACAAGTCTTAAATTTTATCTTGACATCAGTAACATATAACATACATTACTTGTATTACAAAATATAGTTTAAATACTCCCAAGCTATTATCATAGTCATTTTCATTAAAATTAATAAATTTATCAAAAAATGTTTGACATGGCTACAGAAAATGAATGCTTAAGATTTAAAAACAACACAAAAGAAAGCCTTTTAAAAATTATCAATCTAGGGGTTGGTGAGATAGCTCAGCGAAATAAAGCACCTGATTAGGTAAGCTTAGGTAAGCACAGGGACCACAGTTCAATCCCCGGCACCTCATGCCACACCAGCCCTGCTCCAGAGAAGGCTGAGCCAGCCAGTCTGGGCATAGTGGTGCACACTTATAATCCTAGGTGTTAACTGGGGAGGCTGATAAGAGGATTACCACCAGTTCGAGCTGCATAGACCAAAACAACCAAATACATTAAAAAAAAAAATTATCAACTTAAAAAAATCAAAAAAATTTTTACTAAAATTCAGGTAAAAGTTAAATTTTCTAAACAAACCAGTGCAATTAACACGTATTTTATGCTGCATCCATCTTACATTCAATCACGCAATAGGTAAAATATTAAATTTTTAATAAAGGAAAAGTCACTTACCTTGAGGATTTTTTCAAACTTAAAAACTTCTATTTAATTCATATACACACATATATACACACATACATTTAACCTATAGCCTCCATGTTAATTGTGCTTTACAAATGTTTTCATAACTTTTAAAAGGTACACAGGTCTACAATAGTACCTGCCCATCCAACGTTCTTATTTTTTTGTGCCATGACTCAAACTCAGGACCTTGTGCTTGCCAGGCAGGCACTCAGATCACTGAGCCATAGCCCCAGCCCTGAATGATATTTTATTGTTTAGCTTTATCGACTTTCTAGGAATCACTGCATACAGACAATGGGGCCTTAACAGCATCTCCACATTTTTGTAGCACCTTAGAAGATTTTGCTATTTTATATACAGTGCATTCAACTATCTCTACTATAACTTCTGTCCTATTATATAATAATGTCTGACCTATATGACTATCTTTAGGAAAATGCCTTACTGACTAGGATTGCATTTTATAAATCTTAGTTCCCCAGAGGCTAGCCCTATGCCTGACACCTAAAACGTTCTACATAAATGTTTTGAGTATAGAAGCAAATAAGTATTTTTACAGATATTTCTAGGAAAAGCAATTCCATTATGATAAAGCATATTTGAAATCTAGCAATATAGAAAAACCTAAATAGTAACAGCAAAATGTCTTACTGCTTATTGAAAAAATATGGTTGTGTTCCCAGTCTTTGAGAAAGAGCTTGACAGCACTGGTCAACGTCTTCTAAGACCTAGAATAAGCAATGGATTCCCCCCCGCCAAAGAAACTCAGATTAGAAAAACAGTAAGACCTAAAAAATTGCATCACAGCATATAACTAATACATAAATTTAGGTAAACTTTTTACAATCTATGTAAATGAGACAATGTATCACATATAAAACATAGTAAGAAATCTTCATTGAATTTGCTTTAAATACCTTTACATTTCTGATAAGGATTACTATCAAGAAAGATTATTTCCACTCGAAACTCAAATGTATATACTCAAATGAATTTACATATATGTAAAATACACCTCTAAACCACCATGAGTCAGTGCATCTGACTTGCTTCCCACCAGGGGAGATGGATTTCATTTATGCCATCCCTGCCCATTTATTTAATCCCCTTGTGGCACACATCAGTGTTGCTCAGATTAGGGGTAGCCTGGACAAGAACACAGTAGTTTAATGAGACTCAAACTCATGATACTGATATATATATAGCTACATATCATATTATAGCTATATATAAATTAGCTATATATGTAGATAGATATATATTTAAAATTAGCTATGCCAGTAACTAAGACCAAAGAAATGTAGACACATTAAGTAACATCTTTAAAAAGGTTTTCTTTTAAACCCTATACTGCAGATCTACAATTATTGACATAAAAGATGCCCAGAATACATCGTTCAATGGAAAAATATCAGATTACAGAGTAGCAGGTATAATATGATCCCATTTAAGAGATCTCTAGAAGAATGTTCTCCAGATAATTAAGAGTAGCAATTCTGAAGTGGTGATATTTCAAAAAAAATCTGCTTATATTACTCACATTGTACCATTTGTTTGACAATAAGAATATGTGTTTTATACAAAATATAATATACTACTTCATTAAAAAAGGCTAGCAAATGCTGTTAAGTTTTATGTTCCAATTATTTTAAAGGAGCACCACTTCTAATGCATAATAATTGAAGGCTTTGTTAATTTCTATTGGAACCTACCTGGTCCAGAGTCTTGTTTCCCCACCCAATAGCTTTCATCTTCCGTTTGACTTCCCACTGCTTCTGATAGGCCAAAATATGGTTCAGAGGCCAAGGGTAAGGAGATCCATACCTCGCATGAGTGATCTAAAGCAAAAAGATCTTGTGAAAACTGTGATCCTTCCTAAAAACAATGCCTGGTTTTACAAAGAGAATTCTAGAAGACATATATAGAGAATATAAGCAGAGGAATCTAAAAAGAATACAGATTACAATGTAAAGAATTAAAATTTTAAACCATACCCTTCACATAAACTTCTATATACTTTACAACCAGTTATATCAAACAATGACACACAGCTTCCCTAAAATGTATGTGCAAGCAAAATTAAAGTAAGTGAAAAACTATATCACTAATGGTATAAACCACAATGTTTCATTTATGAGCAGGGACTTGCAATTCTGAGCAAAAGTGTTTTCTCATTAAATTTTAATTAAGATAAATGCTGCAGAGCCACTCACCTCCCCTACTGTAGCTTCATCACACCACTGAAGATATAACTGGGAACAAAAGAACAATCACTGAAACTTTATATTACCAAAGAAAAGAAGGATAAAGTTATTTCTTGCCACAGTAATTTTTTAAAGGCCAACATTGTAAGTCACATACATGAAGGATTTCCTCTTAGCTAATGCTGCTGTAAAGAATTATTATATTCAATGGTACTATTTTCTATTAACCTACAAATGTATCTCTAAATATTATTAAAGCTATTTTTCAGAAATAATTGAAGCAAATTTCAAAATATCAAAATAAAACAATGAGTAGGCAATATCCCTTCTTATAAACAGAAAACCTAGAACTGAAAATACCAGAAAACTTACTTCAAAATAATGAGCAAATAATTTGGGTAAGCATCTCAGCCCTAAAATCACTAGATTATTTTCTCATTTCTCAACAACTTGAAAATAGCCCATGAGAAAGATTGTATCTTATGACAGGATACAGATTATAAGAATGTATTATTTCAAAAACCTTTATACTGTACCTCTGCAGTCAACAACATATTGTTGACTAATTCCATGTAAGCTTTCATTTCTGCTTTTTGGACTTCATCCAACCCATCACTAAGACAATGGCCCTAAAGGGAATTTAAAAAAATTTAAAAGAGCATCATATTAAATATACAAAAACTTTCAGTTATCTCACAAGTAATATAATATGCAAGTGTCCAATGGATTAATTTCTATAATACCTTCTAAAATAAAACTAGTTTATATAAAAGCATACTTAATATCTTTTACTGTCAAGTGTTTATGGTATTTGTTTCTATAAATGTTATACTTCAATTATTTAACAGAAGCATAGAAGAGTGATCAGTAAAAACTTTTTTAAGAAGGGAAGCTTATGCTTCGATCCCCAGTCCCGCAATCCCTGCCGACCCAGTCCTGGGGCACACTGAGCTGACCAATGAGTCCAGACGTGGTAGTGCACGCCTGTAACCCAGCGCTGGGGAGGTTGAAAACAGGAGAATCACTGAGTCAGAGCTGCGCAGTGAGACCCTGTACCAAATACACAAAATATAAAATGAAAAAAAAAAAAAATAGAAGGGAAACAGAAGCTTGACATGTGTTGCTTTCATAGTGGTCAAAGACCAAGAAATGTTAATAACAGTACACAAGAAAAGACAATAATTTCAAAATGCTAAAGGCTGGCCAAATAGCTCAGCAGATTAAAGCAACTGCAAACAGGCACAGGGGCCAGGGGTTTGATCCCTGAGCCTGCCACTGGGCCTGCCATGCCGGCCCTGCACCCAGGACATGCTGAGATGGCAACTGACACTGATGGTGGCACTCACGTATAAGCCCAGCTTTTGGGAGGCTGTAAATAGGTGGATCACTATGGGTCCAATCTAGTAGTGAGACCCTGAACACAGTGTAGACCTTTCCCTAAAATACAAAAAAAGCTAATATATAGTAGTAATTAGCAAATACAGAAAATGGTGCAACATTCAGTTCAATCTGAATGATCTGTTGTAAAGTCTTTTAAAATAATATCCCACATTACAGTGCTCACAAATGCTTTAGAGCTTTCAATGATAGCAAGTAGCCTGCTGCAGGCATGTGCCATAAGTTTGTCACAGGTGTCCTACATCTCAATATCATTCATAGGAACATATTCTAATGAGGCACAAAGGGGAATGGCACTCATAGTAGCAAAAGCTTGGCCATAACCTAAATGTCTATTAATAAAAGCTTGAGTAAATAAAATTACTCAATTCAATAGTACATCACACAACAACTTAAGAGAATGATGTACTATGTGTCTATATGTTCATGAAAGAATTTGTAAGCATATTAGTAATTTTAGAAGGTAGGTTACAAAATAACACATAATAGTATGTTCTATGTTTTTCTATATACAAAAAGGCAAGTTTGGAAGAATAGTCCCTCAAATGTTAATGAAGGTTGCTTCTAGATTTGTTTAAAAATCTTAAATAAATGAAAACTAAAGTGACTAAAATCAATACATACTTTCAACTTCTAAACATATCTGTATCTCCCGTTCAAAAGTCAATGAGACGCTTCATGACAACATAAAAGTTCACATTTATAACCAAAATTTCACATTAGTACAAGTTAGAAAATTATGTCATTTATAAAGTTTCACTTACAGCTTTTGCACACAAGTATCAACTTACACTTTAAATTTTTTTCTAGTAGTTTATATCAACATTTTAGGAAACTAGATACAATCAATGTAAATGTTAAGACACCCTAAAGAATAACGGATGGGTTATTTAAAAAACTGTATTCAAATACATTTGATATCTTTTTTATTACCTTGGCTTTAACGAATTGAACTATTGGACCAAGTTCTGATACTACTTGATTTCCAACGTGAATAAAAGGTACTTTGCCTGTTAAAGGGGGAAAAATGTGTGAAAATACTTTCAGTAAATTGAAGTTTGTGCTAATAGAAATTAATAAAGGCATGTTTCACTAATAGAGATTTTATAAAACTATAACTTTTAAAAATTATACTGTGATATATATGTTAAATTACAAACTTGGTGGGGGATCTTTCTGAAACACAGTTTTGCTATGCAGTTCAGGCTGGCTTGAACTCATAGCATTCCTCCTGCCTCAGACTCATAAGTGCTGGGATTATAAGAATGTACCACCATGCCCTGCCAAACTCTTCAAACTTAAACAACACACTATAAACTTTTAAACACTGATAAGTAATCAATAGTAAAACAAATGGTAAATAGGTGGATTCAATTTTCAGGATTATCACTTAGCTACAAGATATCATAATATATTTTCTTTTCAGAGCTAACACTAAAAATCACTAAATTGAAGTGAGAACACTCATTACACAAATTTTGTGAACCAAGCCTGAACTGTTTCATGAACGCTGATAAATTCCAGAAAAAGTTAACTACACTTCCTCTTCAAAGTACAATACAAGGGCCGGGGAAACCAGAAAAAGTTAACTGCACTTCCTCTTCAAAGTACAATACAGGAGCCAGGGAGATGGCTCAGGAGAATAAGCACTTCCCTGGAAAGCACAAGGGCCTAAGAGTTCAATCCTCAGTTCTGCCAAAAAAAAAAAAAATACAATGCATCCATCTGTACTGCAAATCCAAGAAGGTTTCTTTTTATATTTCTAATTTTAAATTTTTGACATTCACTACAAACATAATGCACATAACTGTACATTAATATCTTTGATTCAACATATCAAGATCTGAAAATAATAATCTTTGAAGGTATGTTAGTTCGTGAGTTATAAAATATATTCCCACGAGTGTACTTATAAAAACTCGCATCTTTATATAAATGCCACATTTAAAAAGTATTTCATTTTAGAAAGCATTATGAATTTACTAGAGATGTTTATTAAAGAACTAGATTGTTTACTAGAGAATAATCTCAAAATAACAAAGTCTACTTAATTTTTAATAAATACTAATACTTGATGAACTTATCAGTGATGAAAAGTCTCAAAACATCAAGAAAATCTATGCTAACATAGGAAACCTGCCATCGGACCTAGTTCAACTAGAGTTCACGCTAACAGCAGGCTTTTTCCTGCTCTTTCAATACATTCTCTCCTCTCAGCCTCGTCAGCCTGAGGGTAATGGATGAGGTGCACAGCCCCACAAAAGCTTCCTCTGCAGCCACAGACCAGCACGCATTACAAAGGACAGGCAGGCCTTCCACCTACAACTCAATGCACACATTCAGAAGACACTGCAGTTGTGCATTCCTTCCTTCGGCAGCTGTGTAAGTCTTACAAAAAAGACAAGAATTCTTTAGCCAGGTAAGTGTCAGTCCATATTGTTTCTTAAGTAGAATAAAATCTGTCACTACTATAGTACCAGAAGTAGCATCGGTCATCTGAAATTTAAAAAACAACAACAACAACAAACTTTTTAGTGCCTCTGGACTAAAAGGTATTTTGGTTATGACATTTTTTTTTTTAAGTAGAATATAATTCTCCCTTTAATTACCAGTTTTTTAAGTTCTTGGGGACAAAGTTTTTCTTTAAAATACACTGAACACAGGATTCTGAAGCAGGGAACCAATGTGACTGCTCAAGGATCACTTTACGTATCTCTAGTGATAAAGGGATGCAAAACTCAGGCAACGTATTAGAATAAACAGTGCTTCTGTCACTAGCATGTCTTAAATGGAGCCTGTGTTACATCCTTATTATCACCCATATCAAGTAATAGCAAGGTAAAAGTATTCTCTGGCACCAATGAAAGGGCATGAAAGAATATAGACAGCTCTGTTTCTCACTTGAGGCAGTGCTGTCAGGTTTAGAACTTTCACTTCTAAAAAAGCAAGAACTTGTTGCCATGCATGCTGTAGAATATGAGAACGGTCTTTGGACATCACCTAACCTGACCACCTCATGCTACAGTCACTGAGCTTCAAGAGGGGATGGGTGCAAATCGCTCAAGGAAGTAGTTAGGGTGTGATAAAGTCACAGAAATAAAGATTCCTTAACTCAGTCAAGCAGACTTCTGACAGTTTCAGGCTCTTTGCTTTAAAAAGCATACCACAAGATCATGCAAGCAAACAAAAAGCTATGTCCTTTATTACATTAAATCAATGATAAATGGGAATACTAATTTGAGATGTGATAGAATATAAATATTTAAGATAAGATGCCATTTCCTACTAAGGAGACCCTCTCCATTAGTAAAATGTACTGTATATGTATGCACACATCTGTTGCATATTTCACTAACATTTGTGTTTACTGATCATAAAGAAAAGGTAGATAACTATCTAAATGATACTCAGTATAGTAACTTAAACAAGTAGATGGAATACATGACTTATTTGCCAAAGATTTAAACTTTAGTATTAGATTACTAATCAATCTTTTTTTGTTTGTTTGGTGGAACTAAGGATTGAACTCAGGCCCTTGCACTTGCCAAGGAAGTGCTTATTCCACTGAGACATCTCCCCGGCCCTCTTGTTGTGTATGTAAAAGTTCTTTTTATCTGACTATATAGAAGAAAAAAAGTGGACTGAAAAAAATGTATTTCCCCAGAATATATTTAACTTCAGTAAAATTTATGAAACCTATGTATAAAAGTATCACAAAAGTGAATTAGTGGCTTCCAAGAATTTAAAATATATTTATATTTAAAAGTCTACAAAATTATTTTATGAATATATCTTCCAGCTGGATGTGGTGGCATACCTGTAATCCCAGTACTCAAATAGCTCAGGCAGGACCACTGTGAGACTGAGGTCAGCCTAGACTACATAGTAAGTTCAAGGCCAGCCTGAACTACATAACTGGGCATGGTGATGCAGGCCTGTAATCCCAGTACTGGGGAGGCTGAGACAGGAGAGTCACTATGAGTCCTAGCTGTGTAACAAGACCCTGTACTTAAATAAATAAATAAAGATTAAAAATAAAAATAACAACAAAAAGCTTTTCTATATATATATAGTGAAGTGTGCAGGTGTCTTCATACCTCTTGATAACTACTATCACCATTAAGAATTTGTCTCCCTAGCCCCTGAAGGCTTTTTTTTTTCCTGACAGAACCCAGGATTGAACTCAGGCCCTTGTGCTTGCCAGTCAAGCGTTTTTTTTTTTTTTTGGTGGAACTGGGAATTGAACTCAGGCCCTTGCGCTTGCCAGGGAAGCGCTTATTCCACTGAGCCACCTCCCCAGCCCTACCATTAAGAATTTAAAGGTTGAAACAAATGCTTAATGCAAGTCACTTCTAAGTTATCACAGCACAAGAAAAAGCTTGTTAAACAACTCCTTAAAAGCCAGTAAGACACAATAACCAGTTACACTTGGTTTATTCATAAAGGAGTCACTCTGTATATCGTTGCTCCAGCAAAACCATAACTTAAGTAATATAGGCCACTTATATTTAACATTTATTCATCAGGTATGTGGTGCTACATTCTTATAGAAAAAATTATTTAAGCTATATTTAAAATAGTATTTAAATCTACTATCATATGATATACTTAAAGATCATACTGAACATAAAAAAATAGCAAAAAGGATGCAAATAGTTTAACTATATCCTAAAATCTGCGAAGACATTAGAAAAAAGATACAAATCAAAAATATTTCAATAATTACTAAGATCTTATGTAAAGATAAAATCTCAGGGTAGCCAGATAGCTCTGTGGACTAAAGCACCTGGTATGCTGAGAGAGCAACTGAGACTGGGCATGGTAGCACATACCTATAATCCCAGCACTTGGGAGGCTGAACATAGAAGGATCACTATAAGTCCAATTTGTGTAGTGAGACCTTGTTGACCCTGTACTAAAATACATTTAAAAAAAAAAATACGTTCTATTTAGAGAAGTATAGTGGCTAATGAATGTATTTACTAAAATTAAAATTTGTTTTCTAAAATATGGAAAGTCCTATGTATGACAGGGGAAATCTGACTCATAGATTGCTTTAAATGTTTGCTATTTAAAACAATTGTCATAAAGTGTCAGCAACAATTTCTTACCAGAGTTATATGAGTAAATGCACCCAGACAGAGGAGAATGTACACAATGGAATATTATTCAGCCATAAAGAAGCATGAAATTATTTCATTTGCAGGAAAATGGGTAGAACCTGAAACCATTTTTCTAAATGAAACAACCCAGAGTCACTTTAATATTGCATCCTTTCTTTTACATGAGAAATTTTACTTACACGTGAATTCATTAACTAAAGGAGTAATGCCAAGTAAGTAGAATATAGGTTTGGAGATATGAGGATTCAAGGGGGAAGAAAGAGTAAGGGCTTAAGAATAAAAATGAGCAAAATAATTGTGTGTGTGTGTGTGTGTGTGTGTGTGTGTGTGTATGCTACTATATACATAGTACATGTATATGTGTGTATTTATATGGCATATGTATATAATTGACATTGTTATATACACATTTCCCAGAACAAACACCATTCTGTAACATAAACATCCACTAAAATGTAAGAATATTTTTCAAGCAGCAAACAACCCAAATCAAGCATTTCTAGCCTCTAGATACAACTGGCAATCACCTCAGCATGCTCACCCAGAACACACTTACCAGATGGAGACATATACTCGGCATTTGGTCTACAAACCACTGTGATGGGCAGGTGACACATCTGTAAAAAGGCCTGTAAACAGAGGTGAGTAGAATAAGACAATGACAGTGCATGCACAAGGACAGAACTTTTTCTCTTCTATACTTAATAGCTTACACATGATACTCTATTGGAAAAGCTGCACATTTTTTTTTTTTTTTTTGTCTTTTTTGAGACAGGGTCTCCTATGCAGTTCAGGCTGGCCTTAAGCTCACTTTGTAGCTCAGGCTGGTCTCGAACTCACAACAATCCTCCTGCCTCTGCCTCCCGAGTGCTGGGATTACAGGCCTGCGCCACCACGCCCAGCTTGCTGTACAATTTTTAAATCACCAAACAAAAATATAATTTCACCATAAGAAGAAATAGTATGACTTAAACATTAGTAAACAGGAAACTAAACAGATCTATATATACTTAAGTTTTAAGTTATCCACTTCTTTTGTAATTTATATATATAAGTATATTACATATTGATTTAATTGTCTTCAACAGGTAACTAAAACCTAATTTTTATAAAGTACTGATTTTTAATTTCACTGCTCTCAAACGCAAAATGCTGCTTCTGCCACTTCACTATTCTCTCCGATAATACTAAAAATCTTAACATGTGGCTGCTATGCTCAGTAATTCATTTTTTAAAGACTTAAGTTGTTTGTTTCCATTTGGCCTACAGGAACAAAAATTTTACAAAGAATTTAAATTCCAAAAATAAAGGTATAAGTAAACAATATAGCAAACACAAACCAAAATGTTATTCAGTCATTTTAAAAGTTCATGTTTTTAAAGACTTTTTATCCATGTTATATCTAAGATGTTTGATACTCAGAAAGATAGTGAGGTTCAGCTCAACTGTCTATGTTATAGGGTAATCATATCATTAAGCTTCTCTTCTGGAGGGTTAAAAACTCAAGTTTGCACACCAAAATTAAGAGAAAAAGAAGGGCTATAAGGATAGCCAACATTTTGGACCTAGCCATTCAAGGTCAATGAGGACTCAGGACATGAGAGAACCTGTACTATAACATCCTGTGATCCAGTGATGTCCCAAATTTTCTGATCAAGGACATTATGGGGCCACAGAGGAAAGTGATTGACGATGTACAATGTACCTAAGGAGAGTCACCTAAAGAGAAAATACTCTTTCAGGCTTTCAGAGAGCAAATTGGTCACGCAATGGCCGTGACTCATCCACATGGCTAATACTAACAAATCTACAAACTGCAGTACAGGGGTTCAGGGTAAATCCTGAAGAGATTTGACTGACCTTGTCAGATACAAAAGTTACACTTCTCGTTATACAGGTCTTGCTTTATCTTGGTCTTAACCATCCAGCAGAAAAGTATAAAAACAAGATATAAAAGTATAAAAACAAGATATAGTGTTTGGACAGTATATCAAGTAAAGCCATGGGACCAGGGAAATGGTTCAGTGGGATAAGCACTTCCCTGACAAGGGCCTAAATTCAATCCCTGGTTCCACAAAAAAAAAATAAAATAAAAAAATAAAGCCATATTAATATGAAAGGCTCAACTCAACAACTTCTGACATTGCCAGTCCTATGGATAACCCACTACTATTATGGACTACTGGACTATATTGGATTATTTTGCTGTATTCACACACCTATGACATTTAAATGGCAATGGAATAACCATCTCTGACAAAACTAAACAAAAAAGGGGATATAAATGAAGGACCTTTTTGTATCTGAATATACAAAATAGTCAGGATAGATATACAGCTACTTTCTCTTAATTCAGTGAGAAGAAAGATTTGTACTAATAGTGTTTGAAAAGGATATCATGTCTGTATCTTGTACTATAAATAACTACTATGAAGACAACAATATGCAATGTACTAATTATTGTAACTGTCCTACTAACCATTTTGAAACTGTCTCATTGCTATTTGTTTCTAAATAAAAGAAAAAAATTGCCATAAAACAAAAAATATTTTTCATGATAAAGAAAAAAATACATTAAGTAAAAAACTAGAATACTGCATTGTAATATCACATTGATTCACTTCCAAATGTTTGAGTCCATAATAGTACTGGGTTATCCATAGGACTGGCAATGTCAGAAGTTGTTGAGTTCTAAATGTACCAAATCTACTATTTTTTTTTTAATATTTAAAGTTCAGTTGACATTCTATGACACTTTGGCTTTTCTCCACTCACAGAATTTTCCCATGTTCCTTCTATAACATTGTTTATTTATTGGGACACCATAAATTGCAATGGTTCTAATTACTACAAGTTACAAAACATTTCATCTGTTTTGAAATGAGAGGAACTATTAGAAATATTCAAATGTAAGTAGAAATTAATACATAAACAAAGCTAATACTCATATTAAAGTATAGAGAGAACATCCTACTCCAGCCCAATACAAAGTTCTCATACCTGTCGTCTATTACAGTGTCTTCCTTAATTCTGCACTGCAAATCAGTCTTAAGACTATGCAGCAATTCAGCAGTGATTAATACAGTTCCTTGCACAAATAACATATTTACCAAAAAAATGCAACCATTTTCAAAACTCAAATTTTATGAAAACTCAAGGTTTGAAGGAGAAAATCGTTGTATTTTTTGGTAACTTTAGTTTTCATAAAATCTGAGTCTTCTAGAAAGGCCTCCCTCTAAAAATAAACTCCACATGAGTCTCACTACTAAATCCACAGACTGCCAAACTGCTCTGTACCTTAGGCATCCATGTCTGATCTCAAGGGAGTGAAATCTGTCAAAAAGCCAAGGAGTGCATTCTAATGTTTATTTCTATCACCTTTCCCACAATGTTCCTCAGTTTTCCACAACTAATCTAAGCGCAATGTTTACAATAAACATTCTATGTTGGGTCAATCAAAGCTGCCAAGAGTTTAGAGTGAAGTTGTTAGTAATCTTTCCTACCCTCATTCAAGTTCTCACAGCCCCAAGAGTGGTGATTTATATGTACACCCATTTTTGGCAACTGGGTGTGGTCAATGTCTCAAGCCTGGCCAATGTGACCTTTAAAAGGTCCTGCTGGCTAGAATATGAAAAGAATGGCTAGAGCTAAGGCAGCCAAACTGAACTTTTACATAAAAACCAAGTGTTATAGATGATAGAGCAAAAAGTGCAAAGGAGTCTAGGCTCTTCAAAATCAGTCACCAAACGTGGATTACCTGTGTTTATAAAAGAAAGTCTTATGTCTTTATAGCACTATTGTTTTGGGTTTCTGTCACCACCTAATCCTAACTTAACAGTCCATATTTTCTGTTTCTAGGTTAAACACCACCTAGCCCAACCAAAGTTAACTCTTCTGCATCTAAGTGTAAACCAACAGTTCTCTAAATACTAGTGCCCATGACTCCAGTCTATAAGCAATAGATGAGCTTCTTCTTGGGAACTCACCAAGGTAGGCAAGGACAAACAGCTCTCTCAGTTTGTATCCGAATCATGTGGAAGGCTTGCTAGGTAACAAAGACTCAGAATAGAAACAGCTCTTTCAAACAGGGAGCATCAGAAAAAAAGGAAAGGAAGCAGAAGAAGAAAGACCTCCTACTGCATCTGTACCTATAGTAATGACAAGGAGTGTGCTCTTCACAAAGAGGAAGAGAACATTGAATGGGCAAGGGGACAGCTCACTGGGAGAGTTCCTGCCTAGTATGCCAAAGGCCCTGAGTGTGAACACAGCATAGACAGACAGACAGACAGACAGACACACACACACACACACACACACACACACAAACACACACAAACCCAGGTGGAGATGTGCCAAAATTACATGAAACAGATGCAATAACTGATAGACAAGATCCATTAGAAGGCAAAGGGAGACAGAATAGAGCACAATCAGAGATAAGCTTTTGAAAGCAAATGAACACCTTTTCCACTGTAATGACAAGAACCAGGGATGACTGAAAGTCTATAAGGATGAGAAAAAGGAAATGGGGAAAAATTATCTGCTAAAAATGAGAGACTAAGAAGGATTGAGGCCTTCGGTGGAACCAAAGTGAAAGAATGTGTAAAGGCCTGTATAATACTCATTTCGTGGATAACAATTATAATACTAGGTAAAACAGAAAATACAGCATATTTTGCTGGTTTACATGCATAGGGGTAAGTCTACTAGTCAATATTCTATAAAACTACATTTCTATACCAAAATGTTAAAAACAGAACTGTAATACTCTGCAATCATGCTTCTTGATCCCACTGTTTCTCACTTCTTTCATAAAAGAACTGAATTATGACCAGTTTAACTTGCCATAGGCCTCAACTGATAGTACAATTTTTTTTTTTTTTTTGTGGAACCAGAGATTGAACTCAGGCCCTTGCACTTGCCAGGCAAGAACTAATTCTACTGAGCATCTCCCTGGTCCCTTGATGGTACAATTCTGATTAGCCAGCAATTATTTTTATACCATTTAGTATAATTATTCATTACTAGTTCAAAAGGGAATTTCCTTAATTAATCTGTAGCTCATGAAAGTTTTATGTCACAGAAACAGTATTTCCACCCAAGCATTAAAAATACAAATACATTACTATCTTTAATAACAAAAATTTCAAAACAAAAGCAATCTTTGACACAATACTGTAGAACACAAGAAAACCTCTGAAAATTTCCAAAATAGCGCTTTCACTTTCCACTTTTATTCCAATCCTTATCGGCAATATAAAACAAAACTTCAAGTAACAAGCAAGATACATCAAACTAAGCACATTTTATCTTCAAGTCTGAAATAAATAGCAATCCGTATATTCTTATTTTTATATAAATTCAAAGAAAAAATAGTTATAAAATAAATCTACGCTAATTTACCTCTTATTTTTCAGTTGGATATTTTATTCCAAACCAATTCAGGTGAATAACATAGAACAACTGGGGAGCCGGGGAGATGGCTCAGTGGAATAAGTACTTCCCTGGCAAGTGCAAGGGCCTGAGTTCAATCCCCGGTTCCGCCAATAAAAAAAAAAAAATCTTTAAAAAAAAAAAAAACATAGAACAACTGAATTAAATACTTGACATCTTGCTAAGCAGGCACAAAGCCCTGGGTTTGATCCCAGCAAAGGGAAACGGGGGTGGGGAGGCCTAGGGGACAGGAGGATGGGCAAATACAAAATCTTTAGCGCAACCCTTATTAGGATGCTTTGTAACTATGCTATCCAATGCAGAAATCACTAGTCACACTTTAAATTCAGTTTCCTGGTCAAGATTTCAAGTGCTCAACAGGCACCTGCATCTAGTGGCTTCTATATTCATTCAAGAGCAAAGACACACAATATCCCTCACCACACTGTGATGTGACCATGTCCACTGGATGACTGTTGGTCAGCATGAGTGCATGGTAACAGTAACCTAGGGAGCAGAGGCTGTGGCACAAGTGGCCGACATCATTTGAAAGTGATAAGGCAAATAACAACAACCTTCATAACAGCACAATGCACAAAAATATGCAAGCAATCAATCAATTTTTGAGGATGACACACTACACACCACAATGGCTCTAATTTCAAAGAGAATAGTCATTTGTTGAGCAACTCTAATGCTGAAATGATCAAGCAAATTAACATGTAAAAGAACTAAAGAATAGTCAATAAACATATTCAGTCTTTGAATATAGATTTACTGAATTCCTACACAAAGTAGAGACTGTTTTAAACAGACACATGTACACAAAAACACACACACACAGACAGCTAGGATCTGACCTTTAAGACCCTGAAATTTAATAAGCTTGATGTAATTTCAACATATTGAGTAAATTAATTGAATTCCTAAATGTCAAAGATAATTCACTAAAAGGGTACGATATCTGCATTCTTTTATTCTTGAAAATAATTAAAAAGAAAAAGCACCAGATTATCAGTAACTGGTTAAATATTATGGACTGCTTTTACACATTTATCTAGGCAACCTTTCAAAATTTTATTGAAATAACATTAAGGACATGAAGTAGGCATAAAACAAAAAGGCAGAAAAGCCAAAAGCAGACCACAAATAACCCATTTCTGTAAGATGGAAAGCAGACTTGGGGAGGGGGGTGCAGAGGAAACAAACCTAAGAGCTTAAAGAGAAAGTCAATACATTTGCATCAAATAAATGAAGAGGTCAAAATTAGAGGCAGGTAGCACAAAAGGCAGCACTTGGGGCCAGGGGTATATGCAAAGTCCTAAATTTTATTCCCAGCACACACAAAAAAGGCATCATTTTTATAATCTCAGCATTCTGGGAGGCTGAGGCAGAAAACAGCAAGCTTAAGCAATTTAGTGACTCAGTGAGACTGTTTCAAATTAAAAATAAAACTAGGTCTGAGACACAGCCCAATGCAAGGCCTAGGTTCTATCTCCAGTACCAAAAAGCAAAAAAAAAAAAAAAGCAGAAGAGAGTTATGGAACTGCATATGAGTAGATGAAAGTCTATATAAGCAGCCTATAATCATATATCATCAGTTCTCCCCTAATCTGTTGAAGAAACAGGTTTATTCTTTGAAGAAATCTAATCAGAGACTCCTGCTTCAAGAATCCAAGCAAAAGAGGGCACTGGAGAGACAACACGGAGGACAGTTATCCTCACATATTAACTGAAGAGATCCATGGTGCCCTTCTCCCTCCCAGCTCCAGACCACCCCCTTCTCTCTGCCCCTCTAGGACATCTCTCTGGATTAAAACAAAACCAAAAATATTTGTTGTTTTAGTCAGGGTAGGGGTGAGAGTGGTAAACAAAACTGACAGCTCAACCAACATATGATCAGTCTAAGTGACATCCACATGCAAAGAAGAAAAAGAAAAGCCCCTCATCCCATCAGCTTTTGTGGTCCACTTTTAGCTACAAATTGTTGGCAGACAGCAACAGGTATTCAAGGAAGCATCAAACAAAAAGAGCTAAAACAAACCACAGAAAAAAAGAGAGGAAACAAAATGAGAGCAGGCAGACAACCTCAAAGAAAAATTATAATGGCTAATATATGCTAAGCACTTGCTGTATACCAGACACCTGCCGCTGAGTCAAAATCCAAAATACAATTTATATTTACTCAGTGATTGGGATTAAAATCCATGTAACCTCTTGAGGGACTTTTTTACTACTAGGAGTATATCACATAAACATATATATTATATTTATAAGGATATTCACACCTAAGCCCTATTTATAACAAAATAATAGACATAACAAGGGCTTATACACAATAAGAGAAAGATTTATAACAACAAAATAATAAATATAACAATACCGATCCATAAAAGAAACAGATTAAGTAAACAGCGGTGAATCCATCAATGGACACTTAAAAAAAAAAAGAGGCTGCTCACCAACTGGACTTCTCATACTAAACTGCATAAGGTACTTCTCATCTGGAATCTTAAGCCAGTGCAACTGAATGACATAGAACAATATATACCAAGTGGAGAATTGCCTTTTGTGTAGTTTCTTCTTCTAACAGCTTGAAATAAAACATTAAAACATGATTCAAAAAGGCTTGTAAAAAGCTTATTAGCCTTTGTGTTGCTTCGCATGTAACTTCCTGGGTAGCTTCCTGCTATGCTAACTTAATAGAAGAATACAACTTTGGTTGTTTGGAAGCATGCATTTGACACCTTTATTGAGCACTTAGTATTTATCAGGAACTGTTATAACCATTGGGAACAGAACAACAAATGTAAAGCCTCAGGCCTAATAGAAATTACAACCAAAAGGACACAAGTAACATGCAAATAAGCCAAAAAAACAGGCACAGTAATTCCCACTTAGAAATATAAAAATTAACATGTAGGGTGGTCAGCTAAGGGCAATAAGGGAATAACTGAGCATAAACCTGAGCCAGGAAGTACCGCAAAAAAAAAAAGCATGCACACTCCAGGAAAAGAAAAATGGTGCGATGTTTTTCAACAGATGGAGTTATCCTCATATGGGGGACCCTAGAGGATGCATCACAAAAGCCCCACTGCCGGCCCTCAGAGAAGTGTAAGTGTGCTGCAGCGATCTCAGTGACCAAGGTTGCCCACGCAGCAGTTCGCCATACTGATAAATGTCTGGATGCTACTGGCCACTGCTTTGAGCTCCTCTTATAATTAGAGGCTGAACGTGTTTGGATTAATCTCACGATGCTTCAGTAAATTAGTATTAAAATATTTACATAAGATTTTCTTTTCCTGAAGAGTGTATATGTATTTTTGGCAGACTCTGTATGTAAGGGAAGAGGAGTCCAAGTTCAAAGGCATGAAACAGACTGTGCTTCAATCAGCATGTGTCAGGACAGCATCGGAGGCCAGTGTGCCAACCTGGGAATAAGAAGTGCTGTGGTGAGAGGCAAACAAAACTCACAGAGGTAACTCCTAAGGCTTTGGGCTTACACTCTGCAGTGGAATGAGGAATAATGAGATGGTGATCTGAGGACTGCTGGAAGCCAAATGACATACTAAAGGTCTACAAAAACAAATGGTTATTAGACTGTGGAGGACTGAACTGTAGACGCAGGAGAGCTACTCAGGAGAACTGGGAAATGATCCAAGCACGTACTGAGGTGGGAATGATGAAAAATGTAAAATGTCATATCTGGCTATAATTTTAAGGAAGAACCCAGAGGACTTGCTGATAACAGTGTGAACCAAAGAAAAAGTAACAACTCAAAATATGATTCAAGGCTTCTGGCTTAAACAACTAAAAAGAAAAACTGCCACTTAGCTGACAGGCAGAACTGGGAGAGGAGCAGATCTTGGTGGGAAACAGAGGCTCGGGAGTCTTCAGGTGCTCTTTATTAAGTACTGCTTCTACACTACACATACTGGAACAATGGGAATCCCCTTCAGCAGTTTTAAGAGTCGGTACAAACCAGTAGGAAGTTAACAGACAAGCCTCCCAGTGAGAGCTCCCTGGGGGGATCCTGGGGACCCTGTCAGCTTGGGAAAGCTCCAGTCTGGCATAAGCCTTCTCAATGCCAGCATGAAGAGGGCCCCATCAGCTCCACTGAGACACTATGTGGAAAACTTTTTACACACCAGCTGGCACAAAGAAATACAATAAATACAGGGTACAAAGTAATACGATTTGTAACAAAAATAGTCATTTGTCTATCTGCAAATGAAGAAAGATTATCTAACACTGGTGACTGTAAAGAAAGCTGACTTTACTTCATTACTTTTTAATGCCTACTTAGAAAAAAAAGTTGTTACACACTGCAATTAATTGTATTTCTATAAAATCAAAACAGCAAAATTGTACACTAAAGTAAAATTCTCTAAATAGATATTGAAATAATAAAAGAACACAACAAAAGCACTTTTTAAAAGAATGAACATTGAGTATGATTTACATTTTAATACACATAAAAATCTACCATATAGTATATAATCATATTATATATGTAATAATCTTTTCAGGCATCATATATATGTATATGTGTGTGTATATATATATGTATTCTAATTAAACAAAAATAATTTAAGTTGTGGACAAAAATAACTTTGTAAATAATTTTCAAAACCACATATACTGATGAGTGAATTGACAAAAGACCTTGTTCAAAATGTAAGCTCCATTAGTAAATTCAGATCATGTTTATTTGTTCATTATACTGTCTCCAGTGTACAACAGACTTCTGATAAACATTTCTTAATGAACAAACCATAGGTATTTGTTATGGTTTGCATCGAGATGCTCCCACAAAGACTCACCCAGTCACTGGAGCAGGCTTCTAGAGTTTGTGATTAGTTCATGATCCAATGCTGGGACTATGAGTGTGAGTGCTGCTAGCATTACGGGTGTCCTACACTTGCCCTCTGGCACATGGGGAAGGGAGAGAGGCTTGTTCCCTGCTGCTGCTCCTACCTTTTTGCTCTTGCTGATTTTACTGTTTTCCACTACCATGAACTGCTTCCTCTGCCATGTGCTACCCTGCCTTGGCGCCAGTGAATATGGACTGAAACCTCCACAAACTGAGTTAAATACACTTTTCCTTCCTTAATTTTGTGTGTCAGATACTTTGTCCCAGCAATGAGAGAAAAGTGTATTCATAAACACAAATGTTAAAATACCTAAGTTCAAACTAGCAAGCTATAGATTAGTACTCTGTAACTTTTTGGCTCCAAAACTCCATGCTTTAGATAAATATAACGTCTACTAAATTAAGAAGTATTTTAAGAAATTAATACCTATAAATATCAATAAGAAAACACTGCTTTACAGAACTACAACATACGGGGCTGGGAGTATAGCTCAACAGCATTGCGCCTGTATGGCAAACGCATGGTCCTGAGTTCAACTTTCAGTTAAAAAAAAAAACGGTAACATAAACTCAAAGAAAAATAATTGTGTGGTAATCAGAAACCACAAGTCAATAAGCAAAAACAAAAATTCATATACAGCAGCAAGTTTGTTAGCAAAACCATAAAATGTTACATAAGAGCACATACAAAAATAGATCACATTAGAAAACAGAACCTTCCTTTGTAAAACTCCTCTATGGAAAGTACCAGAATATATGACTAAGTTTTAGGTACAACATCTGACAACTGTGGGGTGGGGGAATTAGGTTCTTCCAAAGGGTAACAAGGAAGGCAATTAGAAAAGGAAAAAGCATAAGCTTTCCCTATGAGAATTATGTAAATAAAGTTTTAGGATCAAAATTAGAAAAATAGTTACAAAACAGTCAAAGGTACACAAAAAGTAATGATTATGACCCATGAACCTAACACAATTATCAGTGGCATATCAATGGCACTTTTTTTCTAAATTCTATAATAATATATATATATATATATATATATATATATATATATATTCACATATATTTATTTTTTCTATAATGAAGTTCTCTTATCTGTAGATAAAATAATATTTCTGATGGACAAAAATAACTGTTAAAAGCTTTTAAATTCTTATGACAAGTTAAACAGTAGATGTAAGGGACATAAAGCATTTCATTTCATTTTAGTTAACTATGTAGCACCCAATATTGAATCACTGACCAAGTAACAGCACTGTTTTCTTTTCTCTTTTTTGGTGCCATGGATCAAACCCTGGCCCTCCTGCATGCTAGGCAAGCAGCTAATTACTGTTATACCTAATTACTGAGTTATATGCATGGCCCCTTCATTCCTTTATTGCAAAAACAAAATGAGCATTTGCCTGTTAAATTAAATACACAAAAATACTCTTTCACTGCATTAACAATAAAAGCACTATATGCTAATAAAAACTTTAAAGTAATTCAAGATTTTAAGAACATCCCTAATAAAAATTCTGAAGACTGGATGTTTTACATTGATTAATACAGAATTCAAGGTGTTATAAACACAGTTTCCAAATTTATGTAAAACCACACTAACAAAACCATCCAAATTCTAGATGGGAAACAATGCATTTTTCAGTCCAATCAGGTAAGGCTATCCTTAGACTGCAGACTTATCTTTAGACAGCTTTTCTTCTTTAGGACAAAGCTTCTATTCATTTCATAATTAAATTTTAAACATTTTATGTAAGAATTCACTAAGGACTATTCTGACGCACACAGTGCCATTTTCAAGGAACAAAATAAAAATGATTCTGAATTTTAATTCATATCCTATTTCACGAGGACACAAAGGAATATCTGTGACAACTGAAGAATTATTTTCTACCTTACTGAAGAGGCATGCTTTAAAATTAAAAACCATGAACAAATCTATCTACAAAATAATTCATTTTTTATATCAAACTGCTGCAGACCCTATAATTGAAATAATGTATCTAAGGTTACAAATGAAAAGTGTAAGGTATCATTCTTGAAGTGACAGATTAAGTTCCTAATCCAGTTAGGGTAATAGCCATATTTGTAGTTTAACATAAATTAAGACCTTAATTATATTTGTGAGTATTTTAAACAAAATAACACATTCCTTTGTACCTGTGAATGTAATTTATAGCAAAGCCAGGTTCATTTTCCAAACCAATCTATTTCACACTGCAGAAGTACTCTGATATAATGGCATAATGTAATTCCTGTTGTAGAATGTTGAAAGAGTAGATTCACTAAGCGCACAGAAGAGGTTTGAAGATAAATGAAGATGCTATTCATTCAAGGGTAATTTCATCTCAAAACTATATGAAAGATGTTTCACTCACACAAGGTACTACATGGCCTCAAATTTAAGTGTATTTTCAGCTCAAATATAATGCTGCTAGATCAATTATGTTGATACTGTATATCTAATGAAAAATTCTACACTTTTTCTGTTTAAAAAATAGATTGCTCTATTTTATCTCTAGGTTGTATCGTTGTTTAGAGTTAACAAACTTTAAAATCCTGCCTATTTTTAAACAAAAAGGTACTTTTATGATATTCTAACTTACAATCCCTCAGAACCACGAGTGTTAAATTTTACTAAGTACATTATTATATTAGCATACCTTTTCCCTTTATATTAAGTTGCTAATTAAAAGTGACAGGTCAACTACCTAACACTATTTTGAATATATTTCATTGCACAAATCCTACAGACTAGCTTAAATGTGTTATATATACCAAACCAGTTATGTGCTAAGGAAAATATACTTACACTGAGATTTTTAAAAATCTGTTAAACTGTTTGCAATTTAAATAACTTTTATAAACATCACATTTTTATATGTAAATAATGCCAGGTGTTTTAAGCATTATCACCAAAAAATTTAACATCAGTATATGTTATGGTTTGTATTTAGTTGTCCCCCCAAAGCCTCATGCAGCCACGGGGTATGGACTTCTTGAGTTTGTGATTAACTCATGATCCACTGGGATTATGGGTGTGAGTGCTGCTGGGATTATGGTGTGAATACTACTCCCAGCCTGGAGCTGACAGCCTATATACAACACAAGGGAGAAGGAGTTGCTCTCTGCAGTGGCTGCTGTCACTACTCCCTTTGCTCTTGCTTTTTGCCACCCGAACTGTTGCTCTCTGCCACATGCTACTCTGCCTTGGAGCCAGCTGAGTATGGACTGAATCCTCCTCCTCCACTTACTGTGAGCTAAATAAACCTTTTCTTCCTTCAGTTGTCCCAGCAATAAGAGAACAGTAACTGAGACAGTATAAAACATACAATATAGGACAATCTGAACAATTTAAATTCATTGATAGCAAGACAATAAGAGTAGCCTCCATTTTGTTCAGCTTAGAATACTGAAAGGGATTTTACAATACCCTTATCTAATAAATATTCACTAAGTTATCTTTCTCCCTCAGTTTTCATTTCTGTCTCCTACTCTGAAATACAGAAGTCTCATTTTGCAGAAGATGATCGAAGTAATAAAGGAATAACTACACATTAAAAACCTAAAATATTACACTTAATGAAATTCTGAGGAAATTATATGGTATTCAGTTCTTAAAATGTTTTTCTATAAAGCACTACTCCATTAGTTTTTCCATTAATATATGTACACTATATCATCCTACCTGTATTAATGTCAGGTTTAGATGTATATAACCCTGAATGAGTGACAAAACTAAAAATGTATGCACCCAAGTAAAAAACTTAACATCATTTTCTCCAAACTTCTGCAGGGAAGCTGTCTGCTGCATCTGTGTGAATCACAGCACAAGCTGACAGCAACTACATTTTCAGTGACCAGTTTCTCCAGCATAACAGCCAGCCTGCACCCCCAAAGGAAAGCGACTCTCCTCCCTCAGCTCATCCCCAAATGCTGTACTAGGATATGACCATTTAACCACTAATTAATGTTAGCCTAAAAAGCATCATTTACTAAAAGGAAGCAACCGTCAGCTAAGTATTTATCAGAAGAGCTGACACATTAGTGTTCATGGGCCAGCATTAACAGGCCTATAAAAATGCTGACTTTCTTAAAAAATGTGTAATATAACTCAACAGATAGAAAGCAAGTTTTTCATTTCCTTTTTAGAGGAAATGAAATTTCCTTTTTAGTCACAAAGGGTAAAAAAAATAAACATATTAAATAGAATAAGGACATTCCCTCCAATCTAAGCTTAAAGGCAATTCTCACTTGAGGTAAAAAGGTCACTTTTTTAAAAAATTTTTAGTACAGGGTCTCACTACAAAGATCAGACTCATAGTGCTTCTGTTTTCAGCCTCCCAAGTGCTGGGATTACAGGCATGTGCCACTGTACCCAGTCTCAATCACCATCAACCCTGTAAGCTGCGCTCTGCCTGTGCAGGCACTTTAGTCCACTGAGCTATCTGGCCAGCCCTTAAAAGGTTACTTTTATCATTATAGCATTCTAATAATGATCATCAGTTTGAGATATTCTCTAGGAGCTATATTCAATTTTCATAAAATCTACATTAAGCCACACCCAAAAAAGTTTTTAAGTTGGTTTCATATATATTAAATGAAATTCCATTAAAAATTTATCAGAAACAAATATTTTATTATCTAGATAGTCACTAAGTAGGCACATAAATCTTTCAAGTCAAAGTGGATACTAATCTTTTTTTCTATTTCTATAGTTTTTAGGGGCTGGAGAGATGGCTCAGTGGAATAAGTACTTCCCTGTGAAGTGCAAGGGCCAGAGTTCAATCCCTGGTTCTACCAAAAAAAAGGAATGAGTTTTCTATTTCTATAGTTTTTACTTTTAGCAAGAAGACTTCTCATTTATTACCTAACTTGAGCTTCATATAAACTAAGATGACATTTGTCTCATTTCAAAATGAGACAAACTCTACCTTAACATACTACGTCAACCAGAAATTAATTTGCTAGGAAATTCCAGAAACAACATGTGGCTAAACGTTTACTTATTATTGAGTAAAGTTCAGAGATCTTGTCAGTAGAGCAGACTGATATGCCAGGAAGTGCTGTATGTGTACACAGACTCTTTAGATTCGTATTCCAGTTCTGCCAAGCACTATTTATCTAACTTTGTGCCAACTATTTAATTTCTCTACTTCCCTAATCTATGAGGAAAGGAGAATAAAAAAGGTACCCACCTCACAGGGTTCTATGGCAGAGGATTATCTATAAAACCTACTTCACACAACTGTTATGGACTACATGATTTAATAAGAATTACGCACCCAACAAGTGCTTAGCACACGGGGCACCAACTGCTGCTGTTATTTTCTGCTGACCTCCACAGGGCATGGGGGCCCTAGTGCTGGGCAGAGCATCTCTGGAGCTTTATTTTCCACATCTTTAAGGTAATAGAAAGAATAGTACCCTGATGTAGGATCATGGTAATGACCAAATGCAATCAATACTTTCCAAAACTAACCTCAGTGTGTTATACAATAAAAGCATTTAAATTTAATTTAAAACCAAATATTGTTCAGTGTTATTAAAGTAACATCCTGTTTGAATTAAAGCATGCATTTTTAGATGGCATGTAAAAATTATTACAAAAATTCTTATTAGGGCTAGCCAAAAATTCTTATTAACTTTCATAAAAATATAAATATATTACTTGAAAAACTTCTACGTAACACTTATTTCTCAATTGCTCTGGCATAGTTTAGGCATTATCAAAACTGCAAGCATTGATCCTTCTTGCTGAAACTGATTATACATACTTAGTCAAGGAATCAGGAGATAAAAGAAATAATTCATTGCATATTTACTGGTATTTTTGAGTGCTTTGCATACGTTAACACATTCAAGTTTATAACCCAATAGATCTGCCTCTATTACATCTCTATTTTACAGATGGGGAAACTAAAGAATTTTATTTATGGTATGCTACATTTGGAACAGTGAACAACTGCCCACTTCATCTGTGGAATCTGCTATAAAAATAGCATATATTAAATCAGTAGATATAAACTTCAGGTGAATTTTTAAACAGTTTTTGCAGGAAAGTTATAAAGTACAAATGTATTTGTTCATACTGTATTTCTAAAGCTACACTGGCCAATACAAAAGTCCCAGCTACACATACCTTCTGAGCATGTGAACTGTGACCAGCACAAATGGAGATGTATTGTAAGTGTAACATGCACGTCAGATTTTGAACTTAACATGAAAAAATGTAAAACAATAGATTACATGATAAATAATCACTGTTTATATAGTTAAATAAAATATATCATTAAAATTAATTTCATTGCTTTATTCTTTTAATGTGACTGTTAGAAAATTTTAAATTATATATGTGGCTAGCACTATATATGTTTTAGACAGCTTAGGTTAGGGGGTATAAGAGCAATAATAAAAAATTACTATCAAAGTTGTTTCCCCAATAAATTAAGCTTAAGCCCTTCAATTGAAGTATAAGTATTACAGGATAAAAAATTTTTCTCTCTTCCAGCATCTGTGCATACGTATGCAGTATCATACACAAACAAACACACACAGAGAACTCACAGGAACCAAAGGAACACACTATACTAATACCTCACTATAAGACTACATTACAACAAAGCAAATACTTCAGGTAAAACCAATACTCAATGGATGAGGGAAGAAAAGAAAATTTAAGGAGAAATAACCACAGGGATAAAAATTTATTTTGTTTTAAACTGAGATGATAAAAGAGCTTTTAATCTGAAATGATTTTTAACTTCAGGGGTATAATAAATACCAAGGTGAGTAAAATTTAAATTTCCTAATGATTTAACTGACAAACTATTAAAATATCTGGTGTCTGATATCTGGAATCTTCTAAAAAATATTCAGTTTATGGATATCTGTCATATTGCTTTGATCAATTTTATATATCAAACATGAAGCCTTTTAACTGATTCTTCTAAACGGATGCTGATCCACTATATAGAAGAAAATTACTCCATAAAGTTTACATCAGATATGTGGAGAAGTCACATTTATAGTCATGGCTACTATCAGCTGTCAAGCCAAAGAATATTGAAAAAAATAAGAATTTTTAATATATGCTGGTTAATTTATCATCTAAGACAAACATGGGGTATAAAAAATGAAATGGTAAAGCAAACTCCATTTTAAAAGGCTTTTTTTGTTTTTAATTTTAATTGTAACTATGACTTCAGAAACTAGAGAAAAAAAGAAAGCAAAATAATAATAACCATAAAAATAGAAGATAAAGGACAAACTCAAAAGCCCTTATATCTTCCCTTAGAGTACCCAAAGGTTAATTTTTTTTAAGTGACAATAGACTGACATCCTGTTTTGCATTGGAAACTGGGTAAATGATACAGGTTGCTCAACCTTGACACTATGCATGTGGGTTCATATAATTCTCAGCTGCAGAGGGCTGTACCATGCATTGTTTGGTATTTAGCAAAAGCCTGCTGTCTACTCAATATCAAAAGCATTCTTCAAAGTTTCCTCAACCAAAAATCCCAAAACATCATGTTTTGGGGGCGGTAAAAAGATTTCCCCAGATGAGAAACATCAGTCTATTCCTACCAAAAGATACCTTCCAATTTGGGGAAGATTCTTCAACATTTGCTAAACTCTTACTATTTTTAAGGGTCTTCATGAGAGAGTCCCCAATGGGTTCAGCAAGGAGATCATAAACCTGCTGAAACCACATGCCAAATAGTTTAGGTACACTTTTATTCCTATGTGTGCACTTGGGGCCAGGGAGATGGCTCAGTGGAATAAGCACTTCCCTGGCAAGTGCAAGGGCCTGAGTTCAATCCCTGGTTCCACAAAAAAAAAAAAAAAAAGACACTCCACTGGGACACCTGGTCCATAATCTTGGAGGCCATAAACCCAAAGCAATTAATCTACTGTCAGACAGCTTGGCCACAATACAAAACCTATGTGTGCACTCAAATGTTTTCCAGAAATCCTGTAGCTCTTGTCAAGTGCTGTGTTATCTTTAAAATTAAAGTTTTAAAAGGGCTAAGAATCAGTGCCTTAATTAAAATATTCACTATGCCTTGAAGCTATCTTCAAAAATATAAAAATTGAAAACATTTTTTATATACAGCACATTATTCATGAGCTTGATTATCAGACAAGACTGCTTTCCTCACAGCTAAAATTCACTCATACAATATATCTTCTTAGATTGTTCTATTTGCCAGGCAACTGTGTTACTAGTATTGAAAAGCTCAACTTACCTTATACTTCTCTCACCAAATAAAGGGGGGATTAATAACAGTTTGTAAAGTGTGTATTTGTCATATATAACGGTAAATTTGCTTATCAGAAATTATCATATTAAGAAATTAAAAACTGGGGCAGGAGATAGCTCAGTAGAATAAACACTTGTCTGGCAAGCCAAGCACAAGGGCCTGAATTCAATCCCCAATTCCGCCAAAAAAAAGAAAAAGAAATTAAAAACTAATTATGATGATAGTTTTTTTAAAGACAAAATAAATATGTGTATATTCTTGATAAAAATACAAAAGAAACTTAGATATGTGTACTAATAAATTATTGATCAAGTATATTTTTTTGCATATTTTCCTTTTTTCTGCCTTAAAACAGGAATGAATGAAATTTCACACTACCATAAGGAATGACACCAAGCTCGCAGGATGGCAAACTGAATAAAGCATATGAATGAGCAGACCTAAAGTGAAATGCTTAGCATTCTGCCTAGAACACAAAAAAAACTTGATAAAAAATTCCTTTCCTTCTTTTTCTATCAAGGAGACCAGTCCCATCTCCCATGTCATGTCTTAGATTGCCTTTCTACATTATCTTTGATTTTCTACAAAACACAATCACCTATGTGATTCATACTACACAAACTATGTAACTAGCTAAGTAACTAGCAGCTAAACATGTAAAAATGTTCATAAAATTATAACTGTATAATCTCAAACATTTCTTTTTTTAAAGTAAATAAATTCCCCAAGTATCCTTTTAAATACAGCTTAATATTTCAAGACAACTAATCTCTTTTGGATCATACAATTATGACATACAATTTAGAGACCTTACATTCAATATCTTATTTGGGGTTAATAAACACAAAGAGTAGCTAAAGAAGAAGGCTGCTTTAAGTCTGGGAAGTAGATTAGAGTAGGCTAATGCTCAAAGGTACACAGCAAATACACCCTTACAAATTAGTTAGAAAATAATTTTGAACTCATACATGAAATTACCTCTCCCAAATACCACCACAGAAAACTGCTAAGGCAAAGGATGTGCCCAGCACTAAGTGATTTTGTTCATAAGAATAATGAAGTTGCTTTATTTATTTTATATACTGACAACAATGAACTGTATATTTCAAATAAAAATAAACTTCAAAGAGATATAATGTTACACTGATGATGACAACAAAAATTCTAAACATCCATCAGACTTTCTGGAAATATAAAAAAATTATAACTCAACATGACACAAATCACCTAGAGGATAAATGACACAAATCACCTAATGAGTAAAGGACACTAATCACCTAGAAGTGCATGCCTATTTACAGGTCCACCTTATATATTTACCTGTACAGCAAGAGACGCTGCATTGTCAGAAAGCAAAATTTGTTCCCCTGTGAAAATACAAGAAAAGTCTGGGTTAAAAACATTACCTGCCAAACAAACAAAATATAAACATAATATTTTTATTTAAAAGAAAAAACTATTCTTACTTATATATAAAAAAAGTATAGCCTAAGCTAAAGTACTTAGGAAGTTCTACAAATACTATCAGATAACCCTAATTTTGATTAACTTTTGATATGTAAATGATGATGAAATAGAGACTGTTTTCTCTAAAATTGTTTGATAATTTGTCTCAGCTGATCAGCAAGATGTAATTAAATTGCTTACTAAAAAACAAATTCATTAAGTTTTCAAGAAATATTTCCTTTTTATTACAATTAAATAAACAATGTCTACTCAAGTCTCTGTAGTTAAAAGTAAAAACATTCACAATCATATAAAACCAGCTTGCAGTTAATATTGCACAGTGTGTCTAGGTCTGTCACACAAAAGAAAGATGACAAGTTCGCTGCAATAAAAATTCCATGCTTAGAAGACGAGGGCTGCTGCCTATTAGTCTTCATTACTTTGCAGTCTTCTGACAACTGTAGCAGGCTGCTGAGCCCCAAATGGGGTCCATAATGTGATCTGATGATATATGAAGAGCTGCTAAAGGGAGCCTGAACCATCCTAGCCTATACATTTTAACAGTTCCTTTTTACTGAGAGCCCACTTTACCACAGGACTTCAAAAATCTGCTGTCTCAGCTATTGGTGCAGTAAATCTGCCAACCGCCCCTGCAGCCGCATCATTTTACACTGCCTACAGCAGCCAATATAATGAGTCAATAATAAACTGAGGACCTTATAGGCCATGAATAGTTGGTTTACACTGGCAGTTTCCAAGTTTAGGTAAAATCTTCTAGACAAATTATACAAGGGAATCCCTTCCTTACGGTTTATGTTCTTCTTATAGTAAACTGTAACAGTGAGAAATTTTTTTATAATAAATAACACCAGTGAGTTTTACAATAAATATGTTTTGATACTAAACTCTTCTAATTGTGAAGAACCTACCTTTCAGCTGCTGATACAATGTTGCATTTTCAGGCCATGGTTCTGTAGCTGGAATAATAAGGCAATGACAATTAAGCACGGGAGGAAATATATATCAATAATCAATAAAATTAATAAATATATACACTGGCCTAGAGCACTTAAAATCAATTATTGCAGTTAGATTAAATATGGCAACTAGTCATACTCTCTTAGATTGGATGCTAACCTGAACAAGAGGGCTCGACTATTTTAAGGCATGTTTACTTTACTGTCTAGTGAATATTTGTTTGTTACAATAAGATAGACATCTTGCTCAACGAAAAATGTAATTCAAAAAATAAACTTGTTTAGCTTCTTTTAAATACAACTATACCCAAAATATTGTTCATACATCTACAAAGAGAGCAGTATTTTGATTCACTATCAAAAAGATAATGAAAGAAAACAAAGATAACAAAATAGTAGTTGTAATATTTTACATATAAAAGTATTCTACTTACTTTTAACATAATCTAAAACAATACTATATTAAGAATCAAATACATCTGCACTTTTCTTTTAAAATGATAATATGTAAAAATAGAGAGGAATCCTGTTGCATTCAGGAACATTTTATTGCCCTGACTACCACAACCACTCCACAAAATAAAACAAGGTACTATGTTAAAGCAATAAGGGCTTACAATGTGAAAGAAAACCAGGAAAGCTCGCTTTAGGTCTAAAGTGAAACATGACTTTGACCCATATCTCTCATCCCAAGATAATTCTCACTACAAAGAGCATCATCAACCTACTAGTGCTTGGCAAAAGCACTGATTTTGTGTTTTGTCCAATCAGCGGCACTGGTAAAGCAATAGTTCCATTGACTGGACATACAGGATATCAGAAAGCATTTGTTGGTTTCTTCTTAAAAACCATAAAACACCAGAATCAACATTCTAACACAGCAACTACATCTGCAGTCAGCAAGAAAGTAAATATATGAGACTTGGTAATAATTGGTATTTTCTGTGTTAACATTAAGCTAGTCTATGACACAGCAACAAAAAGTATTTTAATATATACTTATGGCTTTTTAAAAAAGAAATGCATACATGTGAGGCATTTTATTTTTTAAGATAGATCATTTAAGAGGGGCAACGGAGAAGAACACCTTAATTGCTTTTCTTATGCTTTCAAATGAAAAGAAAAACAAAGTAATATTAAAATTTGCAAATGTCACTTTTGGCATGGTTTGGGCTATACAATATTTCCTTCATCCTTAATGACAACACCATGAAATCATCAAGCAAATAAGTGACCACATAGTTTTGCATGTTGCTACCTATAATGTTTTATATTCAACAATGCATATCAAAAAGGCAATAAAACTAAATGTTTTAATGTTTACTATAAACATTTTAGCAAAGTAAAATTTCACTTAAATGTCCAATTAACCTGTGTAACAGTTTTTAAAATAAAAGAGAAACAAAAACAAGCTGACATCAGCAAATTATTCAAAAGTAACCTTTTAGGATAAACTGTATGGTCAGCACACCTATCTAGTATAGTTTATCTCTACACTAGAAACAATACAGTTAGAGTCATTCACTTTTTTGATGATTTAGAATGTAACATTCTAAATCAAAAAGTCAATTATATGCATTAATCTTAAAGCAATAAGAGATAGGAATAAAATCTACAAAAATTTCAAAAAATATTAAAACTAGGTTCTTTGAGGTAGCATATATATCCCTATGCATCTGTGTGAGCCACAATATGCCAGATTTTATGCCAAAAAAGAAAAAGTAATTTTGATAAAACCTACCATTTCATTTCTTAAATATTATAGCTAGTCAAAAATTTTTTGAATTTAATATTACCATCTATGTTAAAGTAATAGTATTTTATTTCAATATTGCAGCAATTTCAACTTCTGGGTAGCTATTTTGTATATCTATTTGACATGAATTTTAGATTTTCAAAAAAATATAGTATCATACACATAGCATTAAACATGCTAAATACAATTTAAGCGCTCTTTGATAAGTAGAAGCTACTCTACTACTTTCTAATATGAGCTCTCATATGAACAGCAATGCATGTGTTTAATAATTCCAGATTAAAAACTAATTCATGGGGCTGAGCACACAGCTCAGGCCTAGTGCACTTGCCTGGCATGCATGAGGCCCTGGATCCCACCCCCAACACAAGGAGGGAAAAAGGGTATTGATCACCACTCCCACCTAATCCCAGAAACATGTATAGAGGTCAGAGAAATTTTGCAGCATATTACCTGACTGCAAATAAAACTGGAAGGGTTACCTACAAATACCAAAAGCTTGGTTATTAAGGACTTAAATAAAGCTGGAAACCTGGAGAAAGGGATAAAAGTTTTACCTGATTCAAGATATAAATGATGTCTTGACTCAGAAAGTACTAAAAACAAATCCTTAGAAAGCAACTCTACCAAAACATCTCCATGTTTTCTAAACATACAGAACCTGCCATTTAAAGAAAGAGGACAAACAGATTTACAGAAGCCTATAATAATTATGTTATTTTACCTGTTAGATATTGTAGAGTATCATGGAGTAGTACAAAAGAAATGGCAGTACATGGAGAAAATGACTGACCAGCTGTCCATCTCACTCATGAGCAGCTCAGTTTATACAAATATCAATGACTCTAGAGCATTGTTTATGTGATTTTGATCAAATAAGCATGTGTATAAGACAGAGTAACTGGGGATGAAGGGAGTACCAGGAATTGAACCCAGAGGTGCTCTGAGATACTTTTCCAATCCTATTTTTTTCAGACAAGGTCTCACTAAATTGCTTGGTCTGGCCTTAAATGTATGATCTTCCTGCCTTAGCCTCCTGAGTAGCTGGGGTTACAGCCAGAAAAGTCTTTTTTAAACAATAATAAAATTTTCTTCTTTTACTACTTTTTATTAATTTCATCCAACATGTTTTATACTATATACTACTTTAAAAGTAAATAAAATTTCATAACTCATTTTCCCTCTTGTTGTAGGCATCTAAATTAGATAGAAATATTATAGGCAGTCAGACAGAGCCAGGCCCTCAAGGAGACAAGATGGGAGACAAGGTGACTTTGCAACTTTGGAAGAAATAAACAATCCAGCTTTGGGCCACATCTCAAGACAAAAATAAACCAATGCAGTAAACAAATGATTGATATTCTAAACAGGTATCAATCACCTTGCAAGACGCTTAAAGAGTCACTACCCAACCCCCAACAGGAAGAGACCCCGTCCCATATTCATGACCACTTGCTAGTGAAATGCTTCCCCATTTGATACTGAATTTAATCAATTTTACCTGAGCAATGGTGCTTGTAACCTCATTGGATGACCACAGTTTTGTCCTATCTCATGCCCACCTAAGCAAGTTCCTATGTTTTCCACCAACTTAGACCCACCTCACCACATGGTATTACTCTTATCAAAGTCCCTGGAAGAGACAGCTTCCTGGGGACCACCCACTTCCCCCCTTCTGTCCCTTTCTTAGACAGAGCTTTCTTTCCCACAATAAATATATTCTGCTCTTAATCTCCAAAGTTCCTAAAATTCATACTTCAGTTTTAGAGAACACGAACTCATCCCAGGTATCTTTCAGGTCTGGAGTTTCACTTCCCCTGTATCACTACTTCTACAACCGAAAGCATGATGTGCTTGGGAAAGGGGCAGCCTCAGACTAACTATAGAAGGTGAGACACAAGTTTCTAAAACAGAAGTCTGGTAAGAAATTCAAGGTAAGGGGCAAAGCTGTCAAGGTGCAAGTTGCTGGTATTACTAATAAATCAAAAGTAAAGTTTATGTTTGCAAATCAGTAGTTCTGTGTGGCCCTTGAAATAGACTAAAATCCCCAGCCTGGCCTACGAGGTCCCATATAGCACCATCTCCACCTCATCTCATTTTGCTATTCTCTGCACTCCAGCCACAGGCCCTCATCCAGTTTCTCAGTGCACCACAATCCTTCCTGCCCAGACTCCTGCACTTTATTTCCTCTACCCAAAACAATCTTCCCTTTCTATTCTGCCATTATATTTGTTTAAATTTCACTTCCTCAAGGACAGCCAGGTAAATGACATATAGCTGTGTAGCTGCACAGAGCCAACACTTAGAATGCTTGCAAAGTGTTCTCAATCACAGCTTCAGAAGCCTTTCTTAATAAATTTTTGAACAGGAAGCCTCAAAATTTTATTTTGCAGTGGCCCTGCAGATTATGTAGTCAGGACTAGCCCTAAGAAATCTCTACTGTCCTTCTTTAACAATTCAAACACTTCCTTTACATACAAACCCCTTGATGGCCACCTTTGAAGGTCAACATTTTTAACATGTAACCATTTATCTCCTCCTGTTAGAAAATAAACCTCATGAGTCAAGTGACATCTGGTTACTCCTTCATCTGTAGAACCTAGCACATAATCACTAAATGTTATCTGAGTGTTTATTTTTATTACTATCACTCTCATTATTCTTATTATTTTGCACCGTTCAGGCTAAGAATGCAGCAGCAAAGATAAAGAAACTGTAGTACAGCACAGCAAAACAAAAAATAAACCACCCAGACCACCTCAGCCAACAACACAAATCTAAAAATATTGAACAGCTAGCTGCCTAAAGACACCAAGATCTTAGATTTCAATTAAGTTTTTAACATTCTACATATATTAGTTCAGAAATGACCATATATGATTTCTAAATCTATCTGGGCTCATATGCTCAAATACTTTACTGATGGGGATATGAAACTGAAAAAAAAAAAAAAAATGATCCCTGGGTTACAGACAAAGCATGAAGAAAGGAGAGCAGTAGGATGGCTTTGAAGGTAATTGAGGGCTTTTCTATTATACTTAGGAGTGGGCAACAGTAATATCCAGTAATAACACAACAAAAAAATTTCCAATTTTAGGATATATGTAGGAAATGCATAGCTAATTTGCAGATACTTTCTTCCTGTACTTCAAAAAATATCCTTCATACTCCAGGGTGCATAAACCCCATTTTACAATGAGTAACACTATTCTAATTAAGTAACTACTTACTAGAAGTTTTTGCAGAGAACCTAGACATTCATGAAATCTTAAAACAAGAAGACTCTCCTGATGATTTTTTTTTTTAAACCAAGGAAAAAACTAGGAAAGAAACAGTCATAAATTAGTGAGGAGAATGGGGACCCCTTTGTAACTATTTCCTTCACAAGATTTTTACATCCCATCCAATCAAATATGTCACATCCTACTGTACACATCATACTTTTTCATCTTTGCAACTTTGCTCAAATTGTTCTCCTGGAATATTCTTTTACTGCCACATGCTCAAATCCTACAGCTTCTTCAAAACCAAGTTTAAATACAATTTCAATCAATAGAACATTTATAATGAATCTAATTTCTCTTTTATTTATAATAGTCTGTGGCATATGTCCATGTCACATTCTCTACTTCACCACACTGTTGTATCAGTATCTTTCCTTTCTTACTAAGAAGTAAATTCTTAGACTGAAAATTTTCTATGATCTTGACATTTATTAAAATCTTGACTTTTCAGTTGCTCTGAAGATGATACTTAAACAATAAATGCTGAAATATGATATTTGAATTAATCAAATTCTAATGTATAAGTATTGCTTAACACATTCATAATAGGGTTGTAATTCACGTCCTACTGCTGGGTGGCTTGAAGCACCAATAGCAGATGCATGACAGTCCCACCAGGTGGCTTGTACTACTGGTACCACAAATGGACCAAATCATTTTTATTGTCCTTTTGGCTAATAAAATTAATAAAGCCCTCCCAAAAGGACAGTCATGCAGGTCCACTGGTGGCTCAATACAGCAGGAACATTTAAGGCTAGTATTACTGTAAAACCTACTTTTCAAAATTAATCCATATCTGATACAAAAACTACCATATCTTTTCCATGTCAAAGCAAAAACTTACTCTAAGATGCTCAGTGACCTTTATTAATTTACTCCTTAGAATTACTATTTTACTAGTATTTCCACTACTAAAACATCTTAAATTATCATATTTTATAAAGAATATCTAGAAAGATATGAGAACCACATAACTAAGCATATAACCAATTAGTTATTAAAAATACAGCTCATCTTGTACTTTTCTAATTTTGCCCAAGCCTAGACAGTACAAGATCATTCTACATTTAGTGTCTTCTTTATCAATAGCAAGAGATGCCTCTTTAGTCTTTATTGTGACAGTTTCCTTATTCAAATGAGTTGCTCTTAATTTTTTAAAAGAAACTTTCTATACTCTTACAAATATTTGTTAAGAAGGAACTAGAATTTTAAAAAGGGGTTCTGGGGATAAAGCCCACAAGATTCTGAATTCAATTTCCAGAACCAAAACTAAAATTAAAAAATACAAAGGGAACAGATGTTCTTAGACTTTTGAAAGTCATAAAATAATTCATACATGAACTAATGTTAGAAATACATACATGATTAAACAACATAAATACATACATGATTAAACAACATTTACATATCTTTTTTCTCATTTATTTTGTCTTAAAGCTACCTATTTTTAGGCTTTATCAACCAATACAACTCAAAATCTCAATATTCTTTACTATTAAATGTTACTATTTTTGATGAAATGATTCCTAGCTAATAAATTCACACACGTATTTCACTAGTTCCCTTACACACTTTCTTATTTGCAGCATGCACTATTGAGCTCAGTGATACGTCACTCTGGTGGCAGATGATCTATCTATCCCATTCGATACAAGGTAGTTCATAGTATGAAAGTGCTATGACCTAATAGAGAAGTCCAGATTCCAAAGTCCACTTCCTGACAATCTAATCTAAGAGGATAAGAGAAGGGCCATGAAAAGAGGTGCCCTCTGTTGATGGGTCCTTTTTTTTTTAAGGTTCTGCATTTTTAATGTACAACATGACTCTTCTAGCATATGAATGTAGGTGAAGACATAATTTGTGGAATAATAGGCACTAATATTACACGCTGCTTCAGTTCTGTCATTTTTCCAATCCATCAAATTGATTAATGCTATAATAACTCTACACAAACCTATCATTTGTGCACTAATGAAGTCAAACTCAGTTTATCCTTAGGCAACTAGATTCCAAAAGCTCATAGATGTCATCTCTTCAGCCTAGCAAGACTACTTAGACAGTGCTTTATACAGGAATAAGAAACATGTGTAGCCTATCACCCAATTTGGATGGCTTTCTGCCAGAGGTGTAAATGCAAATACTACTAATATAATGAAATGGTCATAGAGCACTTAGCAGTTCTTAAACATAGACAAGTTACAGCAAGATGCACAGAGAAAACAAGGAAATAAGCATGCTAATTTGACACAAATACTATATTGGTAATCTCAGTAATATCATCAGGGACAGTAAGTTTAAAAACCCACCAAGTTTTAGGTAGTTATACCAGGTTTTATTTAAAATAGATTAAGATGTTTAGACTTAAAATATAATACAGAGCTATCAAATGGAATTTTAGAAACTATGTATTAGATTAAGCAACAACTTAATCTGAAATTATTAAATAGTACTGCCTTTGAGCTACTGCTTCGTGGGAAATATCTAAGGAAAGTATGACGTGTACAAGGAAGTGGCTTTTCCCAAAACAAGGAGTTTAGCACCATTCTCTCATCACCATCAATGGTCACAGATCAGGCTATGTCAGAAGAAGGCTCATGTTGGGAAATTGAGAAGGGCGAAGTCCCTCTGCTACCTAAAAACCAGCAGGCAACACTGTGCAGCTTAGTGGTAAAACAACTTAAAGAAGGCACTGCACGAAAGTGTACATACAATGATTAAAGACTACCTTAGAGAAAATAAGTGCCTTGAAGCAAAAAAAAAAAAAAGGCATCCAAAGACAGCCTGGAACAGTGTGACACACAAGTATGAAAGGATTTCCTGACTCTGGAAGAAAACTATTTTAGAAGAAGATTCAGATGGAACTACTCCCTCAGCTACAAGCTGTAAGTTGTTAAGAGAATTCTTGACTGGCATCAGATTCCACTGCACAGCCTTTACTGCTTCTTTTCTATAGATATGTATAGTAGCTTACACAGAGCTCTCATTTCAGGGAGTAAATTTAGCCAGGCTACAGATCAGCTTTATCATTCATTCAGTAAATATTCACTGCATGCAATGTGTCACACATGATGCCAAGATGCAGTTATACAGAAAACCAAGTAACTGCCCTTAAGGAATTTAGAAGTTAGAAACTTATCTCCCATTTGTTGCTTGTATAATGCCTCAAGATAAAAGCTCTTACCAAATACTATAGTGTAGGCCACTATACAACTATCAGAAAGAAGGTTTACTTCTGCTGAGCTACATGGTACATAAAGACAAAGAAAAAAATTATATATAACTGCATGATTTCCAAAATACCAAATGAATGTCAATTTATTCAACCATGGCAAGTAACTCAAATAATATTTCACAGATAATATCTACAACCATCTTTCTCTTTGAAATCAAGTAGTAAAAAAATAATAGGATCCAAAGAGAATCACAGGATACAATAGAGTTAAATAACCAACACGATGGTATGAATACACTGATGAAGCAAAAGATAAAAAGCAATAGACTGAACATGTAGGAAAACTAATAGGGAGGAAGTTCATACTCATGACCAAAGTTAGAGACAAATAAAACTAGATACAAATTAGATTCCATTTCCTCACCTTCAAACAGTAGCTAAGCTTCCATTTGGGCAAATGACAAATGTACTTAAGATTTCCTTAGACTCATAATTTATATGTAAAATATACAAAGGACTGATACAACCCAATGATAAAGACCCAGTTGCTTAAATCAGGCAAGGAATATATATGTCAACATTTCTCCTAAAATACATGAATGGCTAACAAGCACCTGAAAAGATGACCAACATCCCTAGTCATTAGGGAAGTACAAATCAAAACCATAAAGTACCACTTCATATCCACTAGGGCAGATATAAGCAACCAGGCAAACCAATGTTTATAGAGGATGCAGAGAAATCAGAATTCCCATACATTACTGGCAGGACTGTAAAAGTTTTCAAAATGTTAAACATGGAACTATTATATGACCCAGCAGCTCCACAGGTATTCACCCTAAAGAAAGACCTGCACATTAATGTTCATAACAATGTGACTCACAAGAGTCAAAAAGTACAAACAACAAAAGGTTCATCAGCTGTATAAACAAAATGAGATACACCCACAGACCATTATCTCACAAAAAAAGGAACAAGGATTTGATATACTCTATAACATGAATGAATTTCAAAATCATTTTTTTAAAAACCATCATGCCCAATGAAAAAAAGGCAGCAAAAGAAAAATACATTGTATGCTTTCATTCATGTAACATGTCTGGAATAGGCAAATCTACAGAAAGAGTAAACAGACTAAGGGTTGAGCCAGCCAGAGGACAGAAATACAAAGTAATTATAAATGGGCAAAGAATTTCTTTTGGAGGTGATGGAAATCTATAATTAATGCTAATAGTCACAAAATAATATAAACTAAAAAATGTTGCTATACATGTAAAAGTAGTATATAAACTATACCTCAAAAAAGGGGAGATGGCTCAGTGAAATAAGTGCTTTCCTGGCAAGCTCAAGGGCCTGAGTTCAATCCCCAGTTCTATAAAAATAATAATAATAGTAATAATAATAATAATAATAATAATAAAGCTGAGGTTAGAAGAAAATCTTAAAGACCTCATGTGTCTATTTAACACTTAAGTGCATGACACATATGAACTATTTCACAACTTTAAAAGGTAGAAAATGTTATTATCTCTATTTTATGATACAAAAACTGAAGCCCAAGTAATTTAAGGAAAGTCAGTGCTAATAAATGTCAGGATGAATATCCAAGTCACCTGGCTCTAGAGTCAGTGAACATATAACTAAATCTTACAAAGAACATTTGTTGCCCATTGTTATTAGAATTAAAGTAATTATAACCATCTTATGATAGTTCTCAAAGCTTACTACCAAAGGGGGGAGGGGATCATTCACACAACAGCAGAGGGAAAAAAAGCTTTCCATCAAACCCTAAATTCCAGAGGTACTAATTCTGTAGCCATGAGGACCAAGAATCTGACACATATCTGATACAGACACACCCAAAAAGACTATCCTAGAAATACAGTTGGCACTTGAATAAAAATCTTTTCATTTATTTCATTCATTTGGCTCAAAGGAAGTAGCAATGAGGATCTGGATAGACTGATTTAATTCAAAAAGATTTTTGACCATCTTTCACCATTCTACTTGACTATTTGTGGATATGGCTTAAAGCCATGTTTTAAAACATACCTGAGTAATATGTTATAATTTCATAATGTTCTCAAGTCCGCCTTTAAGATTAATATACTAAAGCCACACTTACTTTGGAACCAAGGTAGTTAAATAATAGTTTTTCCATTACATATAATCAATGAGGAAAGTAAAAGTTAATAATTATGAGGCTTGAGCATGAGCCATCTAAATCTATCCACATGAAACAAGATGGCCTGGGTTGGTGGCCAGAGCTGTTTCATGCTTGTCATACATAAAATCCTAACCTTGGACTGTTCTCTTCTTAAGTCTGGAAGAATGAATCAAGCACTAGACCAATACAGGGAGAAAATACATAAAGAATAATTCACAATTTCAACTTAAGAACAACAATGAACTACCACTCAGAGAGCATTATGCAACTAATTATCATCACTAACAATCACGATCTTAAACTGATGAATAATAATAGTAAAAACAATATTTAATGAAAATATAGCAACTTTTGTAATTATTAGCACATAATCTTTTTTTAAATTAATAAAACAGGCAAGCTAGAAGCATTACTTACAATTCATGAGATCAAAACATTTTCTTACAAAAACTAACAGTCAAAAAAGCAAATGAGGTTATTAAAAGGCCAAATCATGGGCTGGGGTGATAGCTGAGTGGTCTAAGCGCCTGCCTGGTAAGCACAAGGACTCATGTTCAATCCTCAGTACTGCATCCCATGCCAATTTGGCTGTGCTGGCCCCAAAATCTTGAACAGTGGCACATGCCTGCCATCCCAGTACTAGAGAAGCTGAGACAGGATGATTACTATGAGTCTGAACTGTGTAGTGAGACCCTGTTCCAAATAAATAAATAAATACATACATACATGAATACATACATACATACATAAAATTTTAAATTAAAAAAGATCAAATCATTACTTGGCTACCAGTATTAGTTTACAGAAATAAATACTGAAATAATGACGTCCTCATCATTTGTATAGTTTTAGCTGGTGCTCTGGATTATGCAGATAATGAAATATGATATGTGATAGGTAATTCCATCATCTTAGTATTGTTTCTACTAAGTTAAATATGCACACCAAGAATCTTTTAAAAACTTCAAAGGCAGATCAAGATATAATGAATACTTCAGCTTATAGAAGTTCTTGAACATAAATGTATGTAATCAGCATAAAATCATAGCTAAGTATATAACCACAATGAAATGTGTTTTATTTTGCTAACACAGTTACAGATAATGGGAATTTTCATGACAAAATGATTGTTTTTATGAAAAGAACCTCCTTTACTACTAACTAATAAAATTTCATTTTTGTTACTGATGTGAAAAAGCTCAAAACCATGATTCATTTATACAGCATACAAAAATAAGTGTTCAGGAATAGAGAATCAAGCCAGGCATGGTGGCACATGCCTGTAATCCCAGCACTCGGGAGGCTGAGGCAGGAGGATTGTTGTGAGTTCGAGACCAGCCTGAGCTACAAAGTGAGCTTAAGGCCAGCCTAGACTGCATGGTGAAACCCTGTCTCAAAAAGACAAAAAAAAAAAAAAAAAAAAAGAATAGAGAATCATTTACAAAGCAATAAAAAATTAAAACATGAATTTCCTTTACTGCCAAGGCAAATACTTCTTCATATAAATGCCTATAGCTAAATTTGTTGAATATTGACTTGTCTTTGAACAAAAAATGAGAAGCCTGAATTTTCAATATCTCATGTCCATTTGATATGCTCCATCCATCCAATAGCTAACTACTTATCGAGGTATTCTTCAAATGTTTGAAAATGTTAACTTTAATGACATTTTCTTTCAATTTTTATTCGAATATGAAAAGCTTGAGCTAATACTAATGTCAAAAGTCATCACAAAAATAAGATCACAAATTTTACAGGGCACTCATCTCCAAAATCTCTTGAATTAAAAACTAAAAATTATATGGCAGGGGCTTTATCTCAATGGCAGAACACTGCCTAACATGTGTGAGGCTCTAGATTATATTCCCAGTAACACACACACACACACACACACACACACACACACACACACACACACACAGAAATCATAGAATTTCAGAATATGAAATTGTGATAAAGTTTACCAAAAAAATGAAAACACACTCCAGCTCAACTATGGACAGTTTCGTTCAGCAAGCCATTCAAGCAATCTTAACAACATACAGGAATTTTCAAAAGGCAATAAAATGATGCTTCTCAGAATCAGCATGACATAATAGGTCACACAGCCATCAATAAACTCTACTTTGCCTCTAGCCTGAGTGTAACCTATTATATCTTTGTTTTGGTTCACCACCAACTCTTTAATACCAACTTTACATCTACCAAGGTGATAAAGAGGCCATTTGTATGACTAATACAAATGAAAAGATCTCTGAAATGTGATGGCCAGTTCAATAATTTCTCAATAATGCCACCATGCCTTTCTTAATACTGGAGAATCCTCAGAACACGGAGTGAAAACCACCAAAAAAAGCTTTATTTTGAAGAGAAAAATAATGTAATCTATCATACTTCAATTATTTGTTGCAATTATTATTAATGTCATAAAAACAAGATCTTTTACTAGCATTTTCTTCATTCTCTCAATATTGTTCTAAAACCTACACAGAACAGCACCATTCCTTTTTTGTCCCAGTACTAGGATCCAATTCAGGGACTCACTCATATGCTAGGCAAGGGCTCAACCACAGAGCCTCCAGCCACCCCAATTTCACAAGACTGTTAACTTGTATCTTGCCCTCCTTTCAGCCTCTAGAGTGCTTCTGAATGCTTTTAGGGCTGAGATCATCGGGTACCCATGTCAAGAGAGCTAGACTGGAAACTTTATTGTCAATAGAAAATAAACTTGTAAACATGCCTATTTTGATAACATTTACTTTTAAAATATTTATAGATAGGGTCCACAGAACCATGCAAAATTACTTTCCTAGCCTATATCATAGATTACTGCTACTACTCAAATAATTAATACATTTAAATAACTCAAATGCCCACAATGAGATAAATATTCCAAGTATTCTTTATAGTTTACTAAGCTTCTAAATAAAGACCAAGAGGGTGTAGCTCAGTGGTAAAGTACTTGCCTCACATGCACAAAGCCCTGCATTCAGTTCCCAGCACAGCCAAAGAAAGAATTATACAGATTTCAAAAAGATCAATAAAAAGTATATCTATAACCTCAAAAATCTGAGGAGCTTAGGAAGGAGGATTATAAATTTGAGCACAGTCTGAGTGATATAGCAACTCAAGCCCTATCTTAAAATAAAATTTAAAAAAAATAGGAAGAATAAGTACTTAAAAAAATGTTAACCACATTGTAAAAAATTATAGTGACATGCTTAAAATATGCCAAGGCACTGATGAAGTATTAACTCAGAAAAGATGGCATATGAATAAATGGAAATGAATAATACTAAAACGCAACAAATTCAATTAACTTTCTGAGAAAAAAACACTTGAGGAATTTTCTGCTTTCCAATGGTAATGGGATACCAGATATTGAAAGTAACAGCTTTGAAAGACCCCCCCTCTACTATATTAGGTTAAAGGTTCTTGAGCAATAAAATAAATAATTCCATGCCTTGACCATCTGTTATGTACCATGTTATACAATGTGTATCTTATAAGTTATAAGATATGTGATCCCCTTTTATAAATAAGGAAATTAAGGACTAGAAAGGCCTACATTAGGGCACAGAACAGGAAGCAGAGCTGAGTTCAGAACTCAGTTCTTATTCCAAAAACCTTTACTTGGTTCTCTAGAACCTTTACTTGATTAAGCTTCATTTTACTTATAAAAAACAGTAATACTGCCTATATAACAAGATCAAATTGTTATTAAGAACTATGTAAATAAATAATCCAGTGAAAAGCACAAAAATGAAAGCTTACTCTTATCAGTAATCATCTAAGGCAATATCTGAATAAAAGACCTCCACTACCACCTGTACCACAATTCAAGTCTATGAAGACAAACATGGCAAAAACACATCAAATATAAAATTGGGAACTAAACACGCTAGCACAATTTGTTACTCAAATATCCTAAAATAATTTGTCATTACTAAAAGTAATTTCAATAATTGGAGTTACCATGAATATCTCTGAGTTATTGAAATATATTATGTCTTCTATCGATAAACAGCTTTTAAATGCTTCACCAAAACTGCATCTGTATGGGGGATGTTGGAGACAAAATCTAGCAGAGAAAAATCAATAGAAAAGTAGCTAAAAACACTATTCATGAACCTTTACTACGATCTTACTTTTGTGACAAATACCTCGCACTTTCTTCATCCTCTCTTTAAAAAACATGCGCTGCTACCTTTATATTTTACAAGAGGCTTTAGGACGCAGGTGATATTCCAAAGGTCTTTCACCAGTAGCTAAAGCACTGAAGTCCAGCTCCACCACAACCGAAAGGAAGCACAACAGCAGAGCAGAGGAAGTGACGAGCGCTGCGGCAAGCTCCTCCCCTCTAGCTCTCAGGACCACTCTACTCTGGTGTAGTGGGGGAAGCATGATATCCTAATTCTGGAGCCACTGCTGCCACAGGGATGAACAATCAGGCCAGCCACCACAGTGCTCCACCCTCTCGGCCAGTGACTGCTCAAAAGTGGGCAAGTAATCCGAAAGGGACACCTGGACCTCTGCCAGAATATACTCATCACACCAACTATTTTTAAAAGTTTTTTTAAAGACACTCAGGTGCTAGAAAAGCTTATTTAAAAAAAAAAAAAAAAAAAAAAAAAAAAAAGTGAAAACTTTGCATATACAGCTTGTTCATAAAATTTTTTAAGGGCCAGCCAAATAGCTCAGCAGATTAAAATACCTGCAAGCAGGTGCAAGGGCCAGGGGTTCAATCCCCCAGGGCCTGTAATGCCAGCGTCGCCATCCGGGTGCGCTAAAACAGGGATTGAGACTGGGTGTGGTGGTGCACTTGCCCATGCCTGTAATCTCAGTTTTTAGGCGGATCACTATGAGTCCAATCTAGCAGTAAGACCCTGAACACCATGTAGAACCTTAAAAAAAAAAAAAAAATATATATATATATATATACATATATATATATATACATATATATATATATATACATATATATATATATATATGGCAATGGCAATTAAATATCCAGGATCATTCTTCTTTTTAAAGTTCTAAAATAAATAAATAAAAATAAAAATCTTTGGGGAGCCGGGGAGATGGCTCAGTGGAATAAGTACTTCCCTGGCAAGTGCAAGGGCCTAAGTTCAATCCCCGGTTCTGCCAAAAAATAAATAAATAAATAAAAATAAAGTTCTAAAACCCAGCCTATTATTCTATCATCATCTAAAGATCCAAACTATTCCTTCAAAACCATAACTTCTCTCTTCTGGGTACATTGTCTAGAGCCTTTCACAGTGGTCCAGCACCTGATGTACTGTTGTAGGCTTTCCTACAACACTGCCTCTAACAAAACTAGGCTGTTCCGAACCCCCAGGGAATAGAATTGTTTACCTCTATACCAAGAAGGTTTGGAAGGCCCCAAATCTGTGTGTGGTGTGCACCTGGGCAGACTTCGAGGGGTTCAAGCTGTGCTTAAAGTTCTTATGAGATTGTCTGAAACAAAGAAGCAGGTCAGCGGGGCTTATGGGGGCTCCATGTGTCCAGCATGTCCACAAAAGGATCAAGCATGCTTTCCTTACCGAAGAGCAGAAAATTGTGGTGAAAGTGTTGAAGGCACAAGCACAGAGCCACAAGGCTAAATAAAAAAATGAAGTTGTTGCAGTGATAAAGGATGGAAAGACAAAAAGCAAAAACCAATAATTTACTATTCCTTTCTGTATTACTTAGCCGACAAAAAGAATTCCTCTTCTACCTTAAGAAAGTTTTCCCAAGAAACTAACACACAGGTGCACAAATATGTACATGCAGGCAGTGTTTATAACAAAAAATCACATACACCTGCAATAGCTTGGCATGCATCAGCTGAACAGACGGAGTGCTTGTCAAAATTCACTTCCTAATTTGCTATATAAGGTGGGCTACAAGAAACTTTTTTTTTTTTTTTTGGTACTGGGAATTGAACTCAGGACCTAGCACTGGTCAGGCAGGTGCTTGTACCACTGAGCTATATCCCCTGCTGACAAGGAATATTTTACAGGAGATATTGGCAAAACAGAAAAGAAGCCACTTTGTAGCACACAAACACATTCTTTCAGTTATTCAAACACTAATCTAAGAACTGTTAAGAAGGTATTTTCCTCATGTAAATAAAGTTCTTAATTAGTTGCCTTTCATCAAAAGGCAGCTTCTGCTGGGTGGCTTTCATCAGTTGAAACTCCTTTAAAAATGGGCCTAAGTCATCTCTGAAATCAGGCACTCCAAGGCACATTTTAAATCTCAAGCCACCTGGTCAAAACTCACAATCACAGTGGCAGGCAATTTCTTGCACACACATATGTGTACTGAGATAGAAATGCTCTTGCTGCTTAACTGAAACAACATTCTAAAAGACCCATCAGAATATGACTACATAAACCAATTTTGGCTTCTCTGCTACAATTAAATACTGTATAAGCATTCAAATATCAGTGATGTGGGACCAAGAAGATAGCCCAGTTGCCTGACAAGTGCAAGGTCCTGAGTTTGATTCCAGGAACCAAAAAAAAAAAAAAAAAAAAAAAAAGCGTTATTCCACTCATACATATGAAGAGATTCCTGTATGAAAGAAATATTTTTTAAAAGTACATACATTCATATTATGTCAATATATTTCTAATTAAAGAAAAGGAATGAGGGGCCAAGGGGATAGCTCAGTGGAATAAGTGCTTGCCTGGCAAGCGCAAGGTGCTGAGTTCAATCCCTAGTACCACCAAAAAAGAAAAAAAAAGAAATGGCAAAGTTTTGCTCACTGAAGTTTTAAAGATGGGGGTAGGATTTTAAAGTCTGAATCTGGGTGGTGTGATTTCTGATTATTTGTATTTTATGCCTTAATAATTCTCTGGATTGTTTTCACTCTTTATAACAGCTGTATGCTATTGCTGTTATTTCTATTATTATATTATTGTTAATATTCTTTTTTGGGGGAGAGTACCAGGAATAGAACTCATGACTTCATGCTTGCCAGGGAGGCCCTGTGCCACTAAGCTATATCATGAGCCCTGTTGTTACTATTATTATTAGAAAAAAAAACACTATAAACCTTTCTCATTTGACAGGAAAGGCAAATGCATGATGACTTAACATGTTCAAATGATGCCCAGACCTTAAATATGAAACAGCAGTTGTCCAAACAAGTTGGCCATTTCAAGAGGAGGGCAAACATGTGCCAAGCATGGACAGTTCAATAGTTGAGAAAGACCTGAGTTCAAGGAAAGGACATCCAAGATGAGGACAAAGAAATAGACGGGCTTACTTATGAGGATCTTACATGCCACTCTACAGTAGGAAAACAGTAAAAGTTAATACAAGAGAATTCACCCGCACTTTGGGAGATTGAAGCAGAAGTTTAAGCCCAGCTTGAGTAATTTAACAAGTCTGTCTCAAAAAGAAAAAAATTAAAAAGGGGATATACCTCAAAGGCCTTTGGTTCAGTTCCCACTATGAGAGAGACAGAGCCACAAACAGACAGAGACAGAACTCTCACAAAAAAAAAAAAAAAAAAAAAAAAAAAAAAAAAAAAAAAAAAAAAAAAAAAAAAAAAAAAAAAAAAAAAAAAAAACTACTGAGGTTTCCCATGTAGAGACTTCTGGAAGCAAGGAAACCAACTGATGGTCTAATAAAGTATTCCAAGTAAGAAATAATGTAGACCTAAAATAGGATAACAGGAGTTGAGGTGGAGAGAAGAACAAAAGCACTGGCCTGCTAACCTGGGGAACTCAGAAAAGGCTTCTCTGTGAAGCTGGTATTCCATTACTCTAACAAAATACATGAGATAACCAATTTATGAGGAGGAAAGGCTTATTTTGGCTCATAGCTTTGGAGGTTTGCAGCTATGGTAGGTCAGACCCACAACTTCTGGGTCCGTGGCAAGGCAGTACCACAGCAGGCGGCAGAGCAAAGCCATGTACCTCATGGCTGAGGCAAGAGAGCAAGCAGGAGACCACAATCGTAGTCCTCAAGAAGGCAACCATCCATGAATCTGTACCTCTCACCATCCCCCAGTGCTGCCACACTGGGGGTCAATTCTCTAACAAATAGGCCTTTGGGGAATATTTCTGGTCCAAACTATAATAATTTCCAAACAGACATCTTTATGAATAAAGCTCTGAAAGAAGTCACTGAAAAAAATCACAAATAGATGCCAAATGCTACTAAGTGTTTCCAAAATAAATACCAAAAAGCGTTAGCTCATATTCACTGGAAGGAACAATAAGCAGAGTGCCAACTACACTAAAAATTAGAGCTCTCAGTTACAAAAACAGATTCCTAACTATACATTACATTGTAGGACTATGCAGCCATACATCTTATCCTCTTGAAGTTATCTCCCTCCAAGAAAACCACACTACTATGAAAAACACAACACTGAACATTTTTGATGGTTCTGAGTCCCATTTCAATGTCAAACTATTTTAGATCCCTTTTCACTTCATATGTTACATTTAAAATAATATATTTAAATTACAAAAATAAAATGTTCTCAGTATAGTAATCCAAATAATTCATAAATACAAGGAACTGGCAGATAGCTCAGTGGTCTAAGTGCCTGTCTGTCAAGAGCAAGAACCCAGGTTCAATCCCTGGCACTGCATGAGGTGCTGGCCCTGGAACCCCAGGTGTGCTGTGTCAGCCCTGAAACTGGGCGTGGTAGCATAGGCCTATAATCCCAGCATTGGGGAGGCTGAGGCAGGAGGATCACTACAAGTCTAACCTGTGCAGTGAGATCCTGTACCCAATAAATATTTTTTTAAAAAGTCCCTCCATACTCCACATTGTATTCTTTATTACCCTGAAATTCTTAATGAAAATTAGCTAAACATTGTTCTGTACATTTTTTTTTCTTTAATCCCATGTCTACATGGGATAGACATGTATGAGTTCATGCAAAATGTCATCCTGTAGTGTTGCTTTACATAATACAATCCTAGCTTACAAACCCATATAACAGATGTATTTAACCTCTTCATGTATAGTATCTGTAAAAATGCCAGTATATTTACAAATTTACTTTTCTGACAATGATTTGCTCTATGTACATACTGTAGAAATTAAATAAAGCTAATTAACATGTCACCTCAACAAGTTAATGGTTGTGATCAAACTATTACAAATCTATTTTTTAATAAATGTTGAAACAATTTATTAACTGTGGTCACCATGCAATGCAACAGGTCACTCCAGTCTATATGCAATTTTGTACGCTTTGATCAACACCTCTTTCCCCATACAACTCTATGCCCCTTCTAGCTCAGGTAACAACTTCCTACTCTCTGCTTCTACAAGATCTATTTTTTTTAGATTCCACATATAAGCAAGACCATACAGTATTTGCCTTTGTGTGCTGTGCCTGATTTTATGTAACACAACATTCTCCAGTGCTATTTACATTGTGGCAAATGATAGAACTGTCCTTTTCAGGCTGTGTAGCACGCCACTATACATATATGTCACTTTTTCTTTATCAATGGGTTGACATTGAAACTTGCTTCCATATCTTGGCTGCAATAATGCTGCAATGAACACGAGTACAAACATCTCTTTGACATGCCAATTTCAATTCCTCTGGATATTTACCCAGAAATGGGATGGCTGGAGCAGGACATCATAATTTAGGGCATTTCTGGTTTTTTGCTATTACAAATAATACATTATTATTGCTGAATATTTAAATACAGCCTCATATTTATATTAGATAAATCCCTATAAGGTAAGCATCTGGCCCAAATAACAATAAATATTTACATATTAAGTTCCAAAAAGTAACAGTTTATAGCCCCACCAATAGTTTGAAGTAACTTTTCCATATATGCCCCATCAATACCTGAAGTTATTATACTAATTTTTAACAAACTCCAAGTTGAAAAAATTAATCTGCTAATGACAAGCATTTTTCTACATCTGTTCACTGTTCATCTACAATTCCCTTTATGTAAAAGCCCATTCAGACCCCTTGCCCTTGATTGTGGTAGGCTTTCTTTTCTCTTTTTTTTTTTAATGAAATGTCTTTTTCTTATTTATTTGTAGAAACTTATGGTATTTTTTTTTATATTGCAAGGCTGTTAAAACTTTTCCACAACCAACTGTCAAACTGTTCTCTTTTGGATTCTGTGTCTTGCTTATTGTTTCTCCTGCTATCCAATATTATTAAAATAATTATGCTTTCTATTTATTTTCTAATTATTTTGTCGCAATTTGTTTTGTGTTATTTTACATTCAAATCTTTAATACATTTGGAGTTTATTCATGTGATGTATGACTTAAGAGCGATCCCAGCACCATCTATTGAATGATTGCTCTTTAATGCTTCCTAGGGGAGTAATAGTTCACCATAAATAGCTAAAAAAGACAAAATTCCTAGAAATTCTTAAACTTCACTAAATTAAGGCAGACTTCGAAATTTATCATAAGTTTATTAAAAGACATCATTTCCTCTTCAAAAGAAATCACAAATTGGGAATTGGTAAATTTTTGTTGTTGTTTGGAGAATCAAACTCAGGAACTTGAGCTTGCTGGGCAGGCACTTACTGCTGAGCTATATCCCTGGCCCCAGGAAATCCTATATTGGGAAGCATGCACACACAAACTAAACAGTGATATAAACCAGGGACCTAACTAAACACCCTGGCATTTTCCAACCAAAGTGGTAAAAACAGAAATAATTATTGCTTGACATCTCAAGATTATTCACTCATTCATAACGCTGTGCTTCTACATAATTCTATGAGAGGCAAGATTTGCACTAATGGTGGTTGGACAGGATATTATGTCGGCTTCTAGTACTACGGTCATCCACTAGGAAAATAATTATTGAATATTTGATATAATTCAGGTATGAAAAAATAAGATAAGTAAGCAGCTACACTTTTAATTCACTGATAGATATCTGCTAAAATAATATCTGTAAATATAATATCATGTATGCACCTTGTACAATATCAAAACATTATGAAAACAGTTTGCAATGTATTAATTTATCGAATCTGTATGGTTAAGGTGTCTTGAAACTGATTGACATTTGTACTTCAATAAAATAAAAAAAATAAAAATAAATAAAGATTATTCACTAATTCAAATCACAGATATTTACTGAGCACAGTAGGCGCTCATGGTATAGCGGGCCACAAACCAAGTATAATCCCTGCTTTCATGAAGCTTACAATCTAATGGGAGCTTATCTCTCCTAGAAAACCATGTATTTGTGAGAAAAAGAACAAAAAAGAAATATTACGTTCACACAAGTGCATTGATGTAAAAAAACATTTTGGCAAGTTTGAAACACAACCCATACTTTAAAGATTTCTTTCTCTTTTTTTTTTTGGCGGAACCAGGGATTGAACTCAGGCCCCTTGCGCTTGCCAGGGAAGCACTTATTCTACTGAGCCATCTCCCCAGCCCCCACATCCCATACTTTTCAATTCCAAAATACTTATTTCAACTGTACTCATTTGTCCTGACGATAGTCTCATCACTATAATTGCATATAGTAAATGCTATACTGCTAGAGAGTTAAAAGTAACTCCACTGACGTACACTTAAAGAAGTATCTATGCCTGGTCTCCTCACTTTCTTAACAGTAATTTCTTTCACTACAATAAATGCCTCAAAACAAAAAATTTATAAATCTATTTACATAGGTCATGTTCAGTCCATCGAACTAAAGCTATTCTTTAAAGTGTCGATTTAAAGTATTTTGATGAATCCTAGAGACTTAGTAAATGGCAGCATTATGTGGTTTGGAGAAGCAGCAAGAACTTCGACGGCTCCTCAGTAACTGTAGGTTAAAAAAACACTCACTGGGGACAGTCACCTTAAACTTCGGTTCCACGACCGAGACTGCCCCACTCTCAGCGCCAAGCCTGGCCCACCTCAATCCCAATCCTCGGCGTCCTCCCAACAACCCAGCAGGAAGGGGGCGGCGGGACAAAGCGCTGCCCGGGAGCGCAGACGGGACTCCGGACCTGTGCGTTGACCTTGGCCAAATATGTCCTCTCTTTTCTCATCCGCAAAGTGAGACCAGTGCTCGGTGGCCACCTCCGTCCCCGGGTTTGTAAAGGGATCCAATGCCACAAGGCTGGGGCAACGTTTTGGCCCCATCCCCGACGTGGGTCCCCGCAACTGCCCCGCGCCGTCCCCGCCTCTGTCCGCGGCCACGCGCGCTACCTGCGATCTGGGAGACGAAGGCTTCCGCCACTAAAGACATGTCGGCTGAGCAGCCCCGCGCCCGGCCGCCCGCTCCCCGTGGCCCTCAGTGCACTCCGACACAATCCCGGTGGCTCTGGAGAGATAAGGAGTCCAGGCTGGCTGAAGCACCGAGTCGCCAAGTGCACGCGGGCGGTAGCGGCTGGGAGGCCTCCAAGGTTACCGCCAGGCCCGGCCGGGAACTTCCGGCGCAGCTGACAGCGGCGCGAGGGCTCTTCCGCCTATAGCTCCGCCCCTCGCGCCGCCAGCCCCGCCCCCTCGCCGCTGCGGCCCCGCCCCGCGCTCTCCGCCGCCCGCACGCGCCCCGCAGTCCCTCAGGGACTGCTAGGTCGGGGACGACGGTCCCCAACTCGTCTCAGCCCCGAAGAGCCGGGAACTCTTTGCGGCCGAGTACCGTTTCTGTAACCAATGGTTTCGTAAGCCAGTAGTAGCACTTTGAGCGTCCACTAGGCACCAGCCGCGCTGTAGTACCTATATTTATTTATTATTTGGCGGAATCGGGGATTAAACTCAGGTTCCTGTGCTTGCCAAGGAAGCACTTATTCCACTGAGATCTCCCCGGCTGCAGTACCTATAGATGGGTATCATTCTGTTTTCTTTCGTCCGCTCGGCCTCGCAGCAGAGCCATTTTACGGGTAAGCAAGCCAGTTCCAACAGCGTCGGCTGCCTGCTCAGGGACCGCGCCGAGGCCCAGAGCCCGCCGAATTCCCGCTGCGCCACTGAGTCGCCAGGCTGATGGGTCCACGGACAGACATTAGTGTTAATTATTTCTTTATTTAAACGTGCTTGCCAGAAGGGCACGAGACTTCTACGCTGCAGGAGCCCGTGCTGTACGTTGGGTCCAACACCAGAAGCCAGGCTTCCCGTCCTCTGGCTGCAAGGATGGGGGCAGGAAGAGGAGCAGACGCAGAATTTCACCTGAGCCTTTCCCCTTAGCCTAATCACTTCTCACATTGTATGTGCACAATTAAGGAAAATCATATGTGCTACAGATTTAGAAGTATAAAATACTACAAGTGGAACAGTTCAAGGCTTAGCTGGTGAGCCAATGTGCCCCTCCCCACTTAATTGAGACTGGATTCAGAGAGATGAGGTGACTCGTTTTAATCATAAAATAAAGCAAAAAGTCAGTAGTTTACTGAGTTTGTGTGAAAGAAACCTGGTGTTCTAAAACTTGCTGTCCACGACATTTAGAAGGCTGTGTCTCCTTTCTTTGTCCTACAGGTCTCTCTGTACCTCTGCTGCAGCTTGTTGTTGATATTTATGTCTCCTTAATTAGTATATTAAGTTGCTGAAGCAACGCACAGATAGCCACAAATTGATTGTCTTAAAATAACACATTTTGGGCCGGGCGTGGTGGCACATGCCTGTAATCCCAGCACTTGGGAGGCTGAGGCAGGGGGATTATTGTGAGTTCGAGACCAGCCTGAGCTACAAAGTGAGCTTAAGGCCAGCCTGAACCGCATAGTGAAACCCTGTCTCAAAAAGACAAAAAAAAAAATAATAATAATAATAACACATTTATTCTCAAGTTCTGGAAGAAGGCATTCTGAAATGAGATGTCAGGACCACGTTTTCCGTCCAGCCCCTAAGGAGAAAAACTTCCCTAGCTCTTCACAGCTTCAGGCTTGCTCCTTGCATTTCCATAACTTTTAATTAAGAGATGTCGCTCCACTTTGTGACTCTGTCATCAGGTAGCATTCCCTGTTTGTCTATGAGTACAAATCTCCCTTCTTATAAAGGCACCAGTCATTGAATTAGGGCCCGCCATCACCTGTTATGATTTGTATTTACACGTACCCCCAAGCTTCATGCTGTCATGGGTGGGCGTTCTGGAAGGTGATTGGATTATGGGGTATGATAACTGACTTGCCATTAAGAAGTAGTGCCTGGCTGCTGTGGGCCCGACCTGGAAGGTTATAGTTTCCTTCCCAGCAGCTCCTGTGACTCTCTGCTCCCAGTTATGGTAGTGTGAGCAATGCTCCTCTGCCCAGGCTCCTTTGAGTTGTGAGTATCTGAAGTAGGGTCTCACCTATGAGGAAAGTGACTTAAGACGTCATCTTATCTTGATTTCCATTGTAAGGATCCTATTTCCGGATGAAGTCACATTCACAAATGCCAGGGGTAAAGATGTAAACACATTGTGGGAGTGAACACAGTTTTACTAATCACATTAGATATAAGTATTTAAAGAGAAGTCTTCAATCAGTATCTGTGCCCCCCTCAGCAAGTTAGAACCTTATTGAACTAAATTTAAGTCTACCCAGTTGTGTGTACATAACCACAAATGTACCTCTAAAAGAGACATCTTAAGTGCTTGCCTGGCAAATGCATGGTCCTGAGTTCAATCCCCAATAGCATAAATAAATATAAGAGACATCTCCCCTGCTGAAATTCAGAATCGGCAAGAATCTGCAGATGGCAGAAATACGAGGACGATAATAGGCTATGCTTGTATGTGCTGAGGGAGGAAACACTGACAGTAAAAAGGATGTGATGACCAATTTCCTCCTCCCCTCCTGGGTGACCAAGAGCAATGAGCAGTTCCAGGTTTCTGGTGTCAATCAAAAGAAAAGTTTCTGTTTTCTGCACAGTGAAGAATTGTGTGTAACTTTCAAAAAATGAAGATCTGTCATCACTTCAAGTTATACTACCAACTCTAGTTTGTCACCTTTATATAGCTGAAAGTAAAGGATTTTGACTGCTTTTTGACAGATTCAGTACTCCATACTGCAAGTGGGTGGGAACTAGAGCCAAAGTTCTTCAAGAGTTTGGGGAAACCAAGATCAAATGAATCAAAGGGGTAGAGATGAGCCTGAAAGTACAGAGGCGGGGACTGTGCATACCGGCCAGAGAATGCAACCGAGACAAAATATAGTGTATCTTTACGATTTCATTCCATGGCTTCGGTCGCAGTACCTGGATGAACTGGAATAAACGCACAGACCTAGGTTGAAACTTAATGCCAATCTTTGCTATTATAGTGAATGTCTTACTCTTTTATAGCTTCTAGAACAAATCCCCTTGGAATGAGGAATTGACAAACAACAGATTTATTGCTCACTCTTAGAAGCTGGGAAGTCAAGGATGAGGGCTCTCCAGACTTAGCGTCTGGTGAAGTGTGTGTTCCTCATAGATGGTGCCTTCCATTGTCTTCCTGTGGCAGAGGGGTAAAGAAGGCTAGGAAGCCCCTCAGACTTCTTTTATAAAGACACCAATCTTATGCAAGAGAATGGGGTCCTCGTGACCCAATGGGCTCCAAAGGCCCCTCCTCTTATTCCTCTCACATTAGTGATTAAGTTTCAGCATATGGATTTGGGAAGACATCAACATTCAGACCACAGCAGCAAGCTTTTTAGAAAGAAACAGATCTGCTGGGGGCACTGTCTGTACTCAACTCTTTTTTCCTTGCAGCTAGGGAAGCAGAATCCCCAGCGCCATATGGATTTGCTTTTGCTCCCTGAGTGATGGATCTTTTGCTTCCCACACAGGCAAATTTAGGCTGGAAAGAATCTGTAATGTGGGAGGTCTTTATTACTAAAAATTAAATCCAATAAAATGCAGATGTCCTGACGGTGCCCACAAATAAACTGTCTTTGTAATAAAGAGCCAACTGGAGAAAACGTATTTATGCATCTGTACTAGAATGACTGGCAGATTTTAAACTGAAGATCTGTTTAAGATCACCACAATTAAGGGAAATACAAGAAAACAAGCCACTGGAATTTTTAAGAATGAGGTTATAAAACAAAAATCTTAGGCAATGCATGTTACTAAGAGAATAATCACACAATTAAAATATTAATGCATGATACTAACAATCTTTGCCCTAATAAAATCACTTTTCTTGCAAAACTGTCAGGATATTTTTATCCCTAGTCTAGAATTAGAATTAACCTAGAACTAAAATTTCATCCCTAATCTAAATTGTTTGTCACTGTATTAAATAGAAAAGATACAGCTATCATTATGAATATATACTTAAGATTAAAATACTAAGATGTTTTTTGTTTTGGTTTGGTTTGGTTTTTTGTTTTTTGTTTTGTTTTGTTTTGTTTTTTGCTTTTTGCAGAACCGGGGATTGAAGTCAGGCTCTTGCACTTAGCCAGGCAAGTGCTTATTCTGCTAAGCTGTCTTCCCAACCCCTAAAATACTAAGGTTTTTTATTTGTTTTTCACTGACAGAATGTTAATATTTTTAATATAAATATTTTCTCTTTAAAAACAGGCCTGAAAAACAAAACTTGGTGTACAGTTCTTTCAGTATTGTATTTTTTTTTTTTTTGGCAGAACCTCGAATTTGAACTCAGGCCCTTGCACTTAGTTCTTGTACTATTTATTTGACAACGACACCAAAATCCAGGCTCTCCTATTAAATTAATCCTGTTGCTCCCAATAATAGAAATAATTATTAACTTTTTCAATCCAAATTGAGTGTTAACACAGTTAAAAATACCCACAGAAAGCCATGTTATGTTTTAGAGTTTTCTGTCAATCTGTTAATACTCTATATATTTAAAAACAATGAAAATGTAGGTAACCACAAGCCAACTAATATATAGGGTCCACAAAGATATTTTTAAAGGGCACAGAACAGTGGCAGTCACTCATTTTTCACTTTTTGATTTTGTCCCCTTGTATTTTGGGAGGAAGAGGGAGCACTAGGAATTGAACTCAGGACCTTGGGTTTGCCAAGTAGGCACTTGAGTTGCTGAGACATATCCCTGGCATCTGGCCCCTCACATACTAACCCAGCACAGCTTCACATAAAGAAACACATTGCCTGGCCAAAACCATAGTACCACCGTGCACAGTGAGAATGAAGAGCACTATATTGCAGCTGCTCCTTCTTTTGAAACTTAGACAAGTTTCATTTAAACTCATTATTACTTTTTATTTAATAAAAGGAGCAGTAAAATGATGATGTCATAATTATAAAGGAGGGGCAAAGGAATTCAGATTATACATTAACTAAAAGCAGAGCTGAATCTTTCATCAGAATTGTAACAACCTTCACATACATATAATGAGGTAACTCAATACTAAGTACTAAACTAGTAAGCTTAACAGGTTGGGGTTTTTTTGTTTTGTTTTTGGTTGGTTGGTGTTTTTTGGTTTTTTGTTTGTTTGTTTGTTTTTTGGTGGAACCTGGGATTGAACTCAGGCCCTTGTGCTTGCCAGGGAAATGCTTATTCTACTGAACCATCTCCCCGGCCCTTAACAAGTTTTTAAAACAAAACAAAACACAGTTATTGCACCCTTTGGTATACAGTTATCTTTCTAAACTGGCAAACAAGGATATACTTTTTCTGAAACTACAATTAATATGTATGAAGTACTTGTAACATCATAGAAAATGTGAATAATGCCAGGTAGAAATAGCAGAATACAAAATGTATTTTAAGTATGTTACAACTTTTATGGAACAAAACTGGATAAAATTTTTGAAGTGCAATTAAGCTGTTGTTATCAAACAGCTTTTTACTTTTTTCTATTTTCTAAGATTTCTGTAATATTTACTCCATTTTTACTAGTTAGAAAAAAGTGTGTTTTCTCACACTGGGGACAACTTTTCCAGGTGACTAACACGATAAGTGCTCTGTCCTGTCTGCATGAAGATTTTGCATAAAGCAGGCTTCATTAATTATATCGCTGAGAGCCTGTCTTAAACCAGCTCCGTGTTCCCTAGCAGAAGATCATGTGCGATAGAACAACATCCAGGATGTACTATTGTTTGATAAGATAGCCTTATGTAAGACTGTGTGGGCAAGCTCCATCTCCATATGTGACTCATATCGCTGAGTATTAATGTGTCAAAGTGTGAGAAGCAGGCAAATTTTATGGACCAATTATAAACAGTCTTGCTCTTGATGATGACCTGAAATTGATTTTAAATCCTACAGAGATGTCATATTTCACCATATAACCCTTAAGTAAAACCAAAAGGAGGGGGGAAGTGGAAGGGGCCCTACAACAAGAGTATCCACAACATTTACATGACACATAACACATAAAGGACTGACCTCAGCCTAAATAAACAGAAATTTCGAAAGACTCCTGGGGACTCTAAATGCCACTCGAATGCCACTTTGAGGAAGAGGCCCCCCCAACAGAGAAATGGTTTATGTCTAGATGTCCCCCCATGTGTATATGTAGTTATAGGGTGGCTTCTGGGGTTTGTGATTAATTCATAGTCCAATGCTGGGATCATGGGTCTGAGCGCTACTCCACCCCAGGGCAGGCAGCCTAAATACAATATAAGGAAAGAAGAGAGGTTTGCTTGCTGCTGCAGCCACAGCTCCTCCCTTTGCTCTTCGCAGTTTTCCACCACCATGAACTGCTGCCCTCTGCAATGTGCTGCCCTGCCTTAGAACCAGCTGATTATGGACTGGAACCCCCACAAACTGTGAGCTACATAAACTTTCCTTTCTTCCTTAATTCTGGGTGTCAGGTATTTTGTTCCTGCAACAAGAGAAAAGTAACTGCCACACCACTGAAATGAAGCTAGTGCCTGGAAGATGACACCAAACCACGTGGTCTCCACCATTTTCCTTCGCTGCTTTTCAAGTAGGAAGCTACGTTAGACTGTGGGACTTGTTATTTATCAGGTATTTATTGGATCTCCTTTTGGAGTCCCAGGCCATCAAATAGCTTGTGGTGATACTGCAGTGCACACAGTTGGGTGTCTGTTCCTTGGAGCTTACACCCCAATGAAGAAGAGGGACAAGCCAACAGGCTACATCAGCACTAAGACTGCATCAAGACTGTATCCAAACTCATTCAAAGTTAGAGGGGAGATGGCTCAGTAGAATAAGCGCTAGCCTGGCAAGCACAAGGACCTGAGTTCAATCCCCAGTTCCTCCCAAAAAAAAAGTTAGGGACAAGGTTGCTTAAGAAAATAGTTCAACTTGCTGTGTTGCAATAGCTATCACAACTCCCCAGTATTTGCAAAATGCCTTTGCCGGGATACCAGAGGCGTTGCTGAAGAATAACAGCTCAGACTGGTAGGAAGTGTGTTTTAAGTAACTAGAAAGCTCATCACATATCTTGGCCTTCATAGGGGGTACAAACAACCCAACTCTGGCAGTGCTTGAACCTCACAGTCTCTCCTCAGTACAACGTACTTCTGTTCATACCAACTATTTATTCCTTCCTAGATGAAATGATCATGCTGTATCTCTCTTCAGAATTATACACAAGTACTAGTTAAATATTTCGGTGCAAGATAGCTCAGCAGACTAAGCACCTGCTTTGGCAAGCACAGGGACCAGCGTTCAATCCCTGGTCCTGTGTGCCGAGCTGCCTCTGGCCCTGGGGCACACTGAGCTAGCAACTGAGTCTAGGCATAGTGGTGCACTCCTGTGACCCCAGCACTGGGGAGACTGAAAACAGGAGGATCACTACGAGTCTGATTTGTGTAGTGAGACCCTGTACTGAATACATAAATGAAAAAATATAAATAAATAAATAAAAGATGTCAGTGATTGTGAAATATTTTGCATCCTGTTTGCTTTCTTAAAAAAAAAAAAAACTGTCCTAAATATAAAACACAGCTTTTGAAAGGTGTAGAAACAACTAATATCAGGTAGCAGCATCTCCTACCATCTACAGAAGTTGTTCCTGCTTTCTCCCAGGAATTTTTCCCCTGTACTGGAAGATGAAATCAGGACTTTGCATGTACTAGGTAATCACTCTGCCACTGAGCTACATCCCTGACCACTGTTTATTTTGCATTGAGAGTGTCTCACCAATTTACCTGGGCAGCCTGAAATGGTAATTTTCCTCCCATAATTTCTCCAGTATCTAGGATTATAGGCATTTACAAAAGCTCCTGACCAGAACTCTTTTTCTTAAAATAATTAAATATTGTTATCCTCACCATTGAACTCAGTCACATGAATCCATGGGTATTTGTTCTAGGTCTTCTATTTTCTTTTGTTTATATTTTAATGCAAGTTAAGAACCTAATTCTTTTAAATTTATTTAGTTATCTATATATTTGTCTATTTATTTATTTATTTATTCATTTATTTGGTACAGGTTCTTGCTACAGGGCTTTAAGTCAGTGATCTTCCTGTCTCGCCTCCCCAGTGCCAGGATTACAGGTGTATGCCACCATGTCCAGTTTCAGTGGCCAGCAAGGAATACCCAAGGTGAGCCCAGCACCTGTGGTACCAGGGTCTTGAAACCATGTCCTTGTGCTTGTCAGGCAGGCACTTAGACCTCTGAGCTATCTCCCCCACCTTAAGAACCTAATTCTAAGTATAAAAATCACCTCTGCCTGTGCTTTTAAATATTGTATCTATAATAATCATACTGTCGAGCTACAGCTCCACAAAAAAATGACACTGTATAGAGGGCATCCAAAGCACATTAAATGCATCTAAATTTCAACCTAAGGCTATATATTTGTCTATTTATTTATTTAAAGTATTAAAAACTCAAAAAGGCCTTCCACTACCTTAGAAAAAAATAAGAGGACTCATCCTGTTTTCTCTAAACAATTTGTGACTAGATCCCCACACAGCTGAAAAAAGAGAACCAGCTTATATATCAATATAAGTGCATTTGCACATGTACTAACACAAATATGAAAAACAATTATAGTATCTTGCAGACAGAGCGACAGATCCCTAAGTGAATATATTCTAAAACAGCAATGATAAATTTACTTTGGTCTTCATAACAATTTAAAGTCATGTAAGTGGCCTATGTATTTTTCTTTTCTGAAACTAGAATTACGTATATCTTTAACTTTCTCTTACTTCCCATTATCATGTCCTCATGAACTGATAGTAACAGCAATAGGTAGAGAATGTTTTTTAAAGATTATCATTCTGGGGCTGGCAGGATAGCTCAGCAGACTAAAGCGCATGCTTAAGGCAAGCTTACGGAAGTGCAGGGACTACAGTTCATTACCTGACACCATGTGTCACTCCAGCCCTGGCCCAGGGTGGGCTGAGCTCCATGCCCTGAGTCCAAGCATGGAGGCGCACTCCTGTAACCCTAGCACTGGGAGGGCTGAAAGCAGGAGGCTTACTGTCATTCTGGAAAAAAAACTTTTACTTAAGAGCCCTGCCAGAGTATGTTACAGTAAGAAAATATATTGAAGAAAATGCACTGCAATATGACTCAAATTTTAAAAACTCATAATCTCCCTAGTAGTCTTATTTCAGTTTTTCAACATTATAACATTCAAGCTGAAGTTATATCTTAATTTGTGTAATAATTTTTACTTTTATTTTGAATGATTTTGTAGAAAAGCCACAAATGGTGTTTTCATGGGTCCTTCTCAGAATTTTCCATAATGTTAATATCTAATAGTGAAACATTTTGTATTTTATGTAAATACAAAACTGTATTTGCAAGTGTATTTTGTAAAATATACAAACTTGGTCAAACAATACAATGAAAGTGTAAATTTAAAGCATTTGTGATAGTGAAAAGCATATTGCTACTAATGCCATGAAAAAAAAGTTCACTTACCCCTTGATTCCAGTCACTTTCTGACACAGTTTTGAAAGTTATTTTTCATGAGTATCTTTAGAAGGTGTGATTAAAAGTAGGATGACTTTTTGAGACAGGGTCTCACTATGAAGTTCAGGATGGCCTTAAGCTAACTTTGTAGCTCAAGCTGGTCTTGAACTCACAACAATCCTCCTGTCTCAGCCTCCCAAGTGCTGGGATTACAGGCAAAAAGACAAAAAAAATAAAAGTAGGATGAATGCTACTGTTGGGTCCATCCAATAGAAAAGCAGGCTTGGAAAAAGCTGACATTGTTCCCTGGTTGGCTTTATTCCCCAGATCTGGCAACTCGTGTCCTCTGGCTCTCCCCCCAAGGCAAAGTGGCCTTGAATGCAATCACAGTGAATCAGCACAGGTCATCAAAGCAGACAGAACAACATAACTAAACACGCTGACAAAACAGCACCTCCAGAACAACTTCAGAAAGTGGCCACAATGATGGGATAAGTGTACTCAAAATAAGAGAAAGTATTTTGAAAGGGTTAAATGGTAGTGTATCTTTTTTTTAAATGTAGATGCTCACTGTATATGTCCATCATACACTGTATGTGCATTTATAAATGTAAACCATAGAGGCGAAATCATTAAATCCAGCAAATTAACATTGAAACAACTGCCTAGTCTACAAAGCCCATTCTAATTTCTCTGCTTTTCCTGCTAACTTCACTGTGCATTTAGCTTTCATATTTCACATCTCCTCCAGCCCATGACAGTTTCTCATGTTTTTCTTCTTGGTCTACAGTGACATCAATACTTTTGAAAAATACAGGATAATTATTTGAAGGATGTATCAGCAGGAGTCCATCTGATTTTCTCGTGAAACACTGAGCTTGTGTGTTTTGGGAAGCATGCCACAGAAGCGACACTGGACCTTTTGGCTCGTCTGGGAGTGCACATCAGTACATCTCATCACTGATAGTGTTACATTTATCACTTGGTAAAAGTAGCACCTGCCAGCCTTCTTCTTTATAAGGTTACTTGTTTTGTCTTTATGATTAGCAAGTGCACTGGGAGAGCTCCTTCAGGGTTATGCAACGCTGTTTCTGATCATACTTTCACCTACCGGGACTGCTAACCATTGAGGTTCTTGCCTGCAACCTCATATGCTTTGGTGTTGATCTAATAGTGAGTTTCTCTTTTTATTATTCCACCTGCCCTTAGTTAGAATTCTACTGAAAGAGCAGTGTCTTCTCTCCTTTATTTATTTGATTATTTATATTACTATGAATTCATGATATTATATTGGTTATAATTATTATTGGGCTCTTTTTGTTCATGGTTCCTCAAATTTGTCTTTTGGCAGATCTTACAAGGTCACTTTTGTGTTCTTTCAATATGGCCCTATTTGAAGGAACAGTATTGAAAGAACAATATTTCTAAAAAAAAAAAAAAGGAAGAACAATATGTCTTATATTCTAGTACTAGAAGATTAGAAGATGACTCAGTATCACTTTGTATTTTCCCTGCCCCTCCCATAGAATCAACCATGTTTTTCCCATTTATATATTTGGTACAGGGTCTCATTACGAAGCTCGACTTGTAGTGATCCTCCTGTTTTCAACCTCCCCAGTGCTGGGATTATAGGTATGAGCTACCCTGAGGGTGGGGCCAGCACACCATGCTGGTCCAGGGATCAAACCCTGGTCTCTGTGCTTGCCAAAGCAGGCGTTTAGTCCACTGAGCTATCTCACCAGCCCAAATCAACCATTTTTCAAGTATCCTCAGTTTCATTCAGTGGAGAATGATTATTTACAAATCAAGATAAGGTTGTTTATCTCAGGGGTTTTGTTTTTGTTTTGCTTTTTGTATAACTGCTACACATGCATTCTACCACAGAACTACAGCCCCAGCAAGAGCTGGTTGCTAGGTATGCCCTCTGTTACCAGATTATCACTGCTTCTGTGGCCCTCTCAGCAGATGAAGAAGAACTAGAACTAGGCATATAAATACACAGGCACACACATCTGCATTTACTTTTACAATGATCCGTGGGAGAGGAGGGTACAAAACTATGAACTCAGACTGGGAATGCAGCCCAGTGATAGAGCACTTGCCTAACAAGTGCAAGGCCCCATGTTCTGTCTTCAACACTGCAAAAAAAGAAGAAAAATGAGATTACACTGATAGCCTCGATTGTCAGCCAGTACAATAAAGTTCAGCCAAGCCTGCCTCCCTTCCCTATTTGTAACGTCTTTCCCTGACAGTGGGAAAGCTGGGTCTCATTGTTCACAATGTATTTTCTTGTTTGTTCAATTGTAAAGCAGTTTCAGAATCACCACCTCCCCGTGAGAATTTACAAAGTATGTTTTAGTGCTGGTAATTTTTGTCTTGTAGTTTTGGGTCCTAATTCTATTTTCCAGTTTATTTAAATTAGCTCCTCCTCACCCACTTCAGTGTTACTACTTTATTCACATTTAGGTTCATTATCACTCATCATACTATTTGTGGTTCCTGTTACAGTATAGCTTATTTATATTTATTGGAAAGAGGTTAGGTGGTTTATGACTACAACTGTAAAAGTCAGATTTTTTTTTTATGTATTTAGTACAGGGTCTACAAGGTCTCACCACAGAGATGGGATTCATAGTGATTCTCCTATTTTCAGCCTCTCAAGCACTGGGATTACAGGCAGGCACCATCACACCCAGTCTCAATCACCATCTTAGTGCACCCCAGGGGCAGCACCAGCAGGGCAATGGAGATCAAAACCTGGTCCCTGCATCTAGCTAAGCAGGTCCGTTAATCTGCTGAGCTATCTTGCTGGCCCCAAAAGTCAGAATTTTAAAAATGAGAGTTATACAAAGAGATCGACACAGAAGTATCATTTCCATCCTTCTGTTAGGTACTAGGTCTTGAGTCCAGGGGCCCTCCTAGGCCAGGCAATCCATCTTCGACAGAAGCAAAACTCCCACCCTTTCATTTATTTACTTTTATCTTTTATTTTAAGATAGGGTCTCACTAAATTCACCAAGCTGGCCTCGAATTTGTAGTCCTCAGTCTGCTTCAGACTCCCGAATAACTGGTGTCACAAGTATGTGCAACTACACCCAGTTTTCCTCCCCATTCTTGTACATTTTTTCCACTCCATTCCTGTGTACCCCCTTATTTGTATCTGTTTTATCCTTCTTGACCTTCTTTGACACAAATAGATAAATGTTTACTTAAAATCCCCTTCCTGATGTACTTTATCTTCTTCAATGTCTTTTTTCTTCTCTTAACTTTTGTTTTTCTATGTAACACAGACTATCCTTGTGTGTTTACCACATGAACTTTGTATCAACTTCTATAGCTCCATAAAAAAGCTGGTTGGTATTTTTTATTGGAATTATATTAAATCTGTACATTGATTGGAGAACTGTCATTTTTAGAATGTTGATTCATCCTATGCAGACTGGAGTGTGTCTCTCCATTTACTATAAGCTAGTTTTTTGCCTTTCAAGAGCGTATTAATATAGGCCAGCCTGATAGCTCAGAGAAGTAAAGCACCTGTTTGGGCAGAGCACAGTGGCCAGAGCCTTGATCCCAGGGCCTGCTGAAATGGCAATTGAGACTGGGTGTGGGGTCAGGGAGATGGCTCAGTAGAATAAGCACTTCCCTGGCAAGTGCAAGGACCTTAGTTCAATCCCTGGTTCTGCAAAAAAAAAAAAAAAAAGTGGAGACTGGGCGTGGTGGTGTGTGCCTATAATCCCAGTGCTTGGGAGGCTGAACACAGGAGTTTCACTAAGATTCCAATCTACATAGTGAGACCCTGTAGACCTTCTCCTAAATATAGGGGAAAAAAGAGTGTATTAATAGGACCAACTGGGGGCAGGGAAATGGCTCAGTACAGTAATGCTTCACTTCAGGCAAGCACAAGGGCCTGAGTTCAAACCCCAGTTCTGCAAAAAAACAAACAAACAAACAAACAAAAAACAGGACCAGCTATTCCTGGAATGTAGTGCAGGAGATCAAACCACAGTCCCTGCCTGCACCTTGCCTAAGCTTGCCTAAGCAGGTGCTTTAGACTGCTGAGCTATCTCGCCAGCCCCATTTATTGCTTTTAAAGTGAAGTTTTCTCTGACTGTGTAGACTAGTTGCTTACTCTTTGTTTATATGAAGGTTATTCATTCTTGGCATTTTGCTTTATATTTAAATGTTAAATAATAACTTTGGTATCTAAATAGTGGTGTTGTAGTCAGGGCTTGCAGGGGAAACAACTTAATACCAACACATAATTTATAGGATTATTTTATAATAGCCACATGATGAGTCAAGTATAAAGGAGAGCAGGAAATCTGTCCATACACTGAAGACACAAAGAACCCAGCTGAGGGCCTGGAACCCCTGGCAGTGCCCTGCTAAAGGCCAAATCCAGCTAGAGGCCGAGAGCCCATGGCAATGCCCTCCATGAATCCAACTGTAGGCCTAGAGCCCATGACAGTGTCTCATGCAAGTCTGTTTCTCTGATCTTCACTGAGAAGACCTGAAGGTCAATGGTGGAAACTAGAAAATCTGTACCAGGAGGATGAATCTGTGGCAGCAGGCTGGAGGATCTGCACTGGAACTAGGAAGCAAGGACCAGAGCTCACCTGGAAAGAACCACAGCCACCCTCAGCAACAACGAAGTCCCAAGTTCGTCCAACAAGGAGAGTAGCCAAGTTCCTATCAGAAAAACCAGCAGCACCTGCTTCTCCAGGAGAACCAATAAGTGCAACTCTCTCTCTCCAGTTCTCCTTTTTGTGTTGTGGACAATGTTCGGGCGGGCCCTCCACGCCCATCGCCATGCTGGTTCAGTTCAGCTGGGTGTCACAAGTTGCCCACCAGTTGTCAGCCCACAAGCGGTGACTCTGATTCACAGGGAGGCTAAGAGTGGTATGATGTATGGAGCATAATTTCTTCTAACTTGTTAGCTATAGCACAGTATGTAATCTTGGCACTACTAAATTTTAAGGGACTCTTCCCCCAACCTCTAGATTACTGAAAATAATGTCAAAGGACATAAACAGTTCTATTAGAGTGAAGCCCATACTTGATATCTATAAAAATGCACTTTTCTGCCAAACAAAACCCCAGCCAAATCACCAGTCCTTGGGAAAGTCAAAGAGCATGTTTTATGGAAAGAGAAGTATAGACGTTGAATTTGAGATCCCAATGAAAAGCACAAGTAAAAGTTCTGGAGCCATTCTGGTGCAGGACTAGAGCTAGGGGAGATGGCAGGGATTGGATTTGTTCATATGTACCCATATATGAACAATGGCTGAAATCAGGAGACAGGATGTGGTCTCCAGTGAAATGAGTATAAAGAAAGAACGGAAGCTGACGCCTGCACTGTGGAGAACACCTGGGTTTCAGATACAGAGAGCAGGCGGGAGGAGCATCTGAAACAGAGAAGTCACAGAGGCCAAGAAAGAAGGAAGGACCAGAGAGTAAAAGCCTTTGTGGCAAAGACTAGAGAAACTGCCAAGAAAGATGAGTCCTGAGAAAGCACCATTAGATGCGGGTGACTCTTACATTTTCTAGACCATGAATTCCAGAATTCATTTCCTTCAGGGTGATTATATATTTTGCTGCTGTTGCTGTTAAATTAACAGAGAGATTGAAGAGTTGGGGGTAAAACTGGACTAATCCACAATACACTGGATTCTTCCTTTTAGTGCTGGACCTTGCCCTAAGGGCCTCATGCATGCTAAGTTCGTGCTCTACCACCGAGCTGCACTCCTGACCCCATATAGATTTCTTTACTCTAGGACTTCTTAGAACTATTACATGTTGCTTTGAATTATGAATATCTGCACATGAGAGTAGTAATCAGAATCTTACAACTTTCTTTAAACTAGTTACCTAAAGTTTCTTAATCAACCCATTTTTCCAAAAGGATTTCTCAGGCTAGCCAAATAGCTCAGCAGACCCAGGGGCCTAGGGTTCAATCCCGGAAAATTGCTTCCCCCCACTCCCACAGTACTGAGGACTGAACTCAGGGCCTTCGTACTGTTATATCCCCTGTCCTTTTTTAGGATTTTTTAAAGCAGAGTCTTGCTAAATTGCTGTTTCCGTAGTGAGAAGTGAATTTGCAGTACTCCTGCCTAACCTCCAGAGCGCTGGGTTTTTAGAGTTGCACACTTGCAGCCTGGAGCAGCAGGCATTTTTAGCATCAGCATTAGTTGAATAGCCCTGGAAGGCACTGTGATTTCCAGTCTGACAACTCTCAGCTGTGAGCCTTACCCCAGCTGTGCCCAACTCATGCTACTTTCTCAAGAACCTGCCCAAAATGAGGGCCCAAAACTGCCTTCTTCAAACATATGAATGGCTTGTTCTTTTCTTACATTTTGAATGTTTTTAAAGTCTATAATTGTACAAATTAGCAATTTTGTAATAGCTAACCAACACTTCTGTTAACCAAGGTTCTTGGCATCTAACCATGCTTTTGATGGATCTGCTAAGTCTCACTTGTTGCAGGTTATATTGTGTGTATTCTGCAGCTCCTAATCAACACAGCTTGCTCCATGGAATTTATGTATCACTAGCATTACAGGTAAAGCCCCCCAGAAATTTGCCCTATGGAGGTATTACTGACTTAGCCTCAGCCACTTCTTCTAGGTTGATTTCTCAGCATGAGGGAAGCCCCTGAGTTCCTACAGGAGGTATAAATTTTTTAAAAGAAAAAGCAGCTACATTTATTGAAGGTAACAGGAAGTCATGCTCAGGGCAAGCCTTGCAGGCAGAGTCACAAAGGTGACACAAATGCAGAGTGATGCCAGGGTAGCAGAGAAATGAGAGGCACGTAGATAAACCAGGCTTTGAGACCGTAACAGCTGTACACCCCACTCTGGGTACCTCACACTGGGTTTCCGGATAAGACCGATAGAAATGATTGGCAGCAGGGTGCTGAGTCATCTCAGGGCACCTTACTATGCATGTCTGTCCCAGAATTCCCTCGGATTTAATCTCATGCACGAGAGGCAGTCCCGAAGTATGAGCCTTTAAGGAGGGTCAAGCACACACGTGTTCTGCTTTGTAATTTTAGAGATCTCCTGGGTGTTTGTTATTTTCATTTCTGCCTCTCTCAGGACAATGGAAGGGGGGCTGGCAACACAGTGGTGCCCAAATGTGGGTTGGTGGAGGCCAAATGGTCTCCCAGGCCTGAGCATGCTACTTATATAAAGGTTGATTTCAAAATTATTGCTTTTATGAAAGCGTAGTAATCAATACATGCATAAACATCTGAGTATTTGTTCTTATTTCATTGTAAACACCTCCTGTACAAGACATTTGTTTATATATGAGAAAAACTTAAAATGTAGTTACTTATGCATACTTTCAAAACAAAGTATACATCAGTCAGGCCAGGGAGGCCAAGTGTTTCTGAACATTTCCCTAACCCATAGGTGCTTTTCTATTCATCTGGAAACAATTCTCAACTCAGGATTTGGCAAGCAGTTCTGTGTTACCTTCTAGACTCACTAGTTCTTTCATCTACCAGCTTCCCTTGTCCTAGCCATGTGGGTATATTTCTACACTTTACCCCTATGGTTTGGAATGAAAAACGCTGCTTTCTTTTGTTCCCACTCTCAGATTCAATCCAGAGAGGCTCTCAGAATGTTGATACCTTGTGACTTCTCCAGGAAGAAAAGAGCAACTGATGTCGGCCTGCTACTGTAAAATGCTTAATTATAAAGAACTTATTTCACAAGCTCAAGGTATATGCTTAGTTTTGTTTTGTTTTGGTTTTTCTTTTTAAGTACCAGGGACTGAACCCAGGACCTTGCGCTTGCCAGGCAAGCACGTATTCCACTCAGCTCTCTCTCTGGTCCTATGTTTAGTTTTAAACAGGTACTTAGGTTATGATATTTTGGATTCTTTCACTTTTGTTTCAGAAAAGAAGAGTGCTTAATTTGCCAGGCTTGGTGGTACACACGTGTAACTCCATCACTCAGGAGGCTGAGGGAAGAAGATCAATGAGTTTGAGGCCAGTCTGGGCTACAAAGTGAGTTCAAAGACAATCTGAACTGCATAATGAAACCCTATCTCAAAAATACAAAAAAATAAAAAGTATGTAAATAGCTAGCACAGAAGACTGTAGGGTCTCTTAAAACTGTCTTCCAATTTGGGCCACTATGATAAGAAGCCCAGTTAGGACAGTAGCAGTGGCTTTCCAGCAGTTGCTCCGAAACAGGCGGACCAGAGCGCTGTATTCAACCCAAGAGGACGTTCTGTTCGTTGGACAGGGTTCGTTTCTACCAGTGTTTGTGTTTCCATAAGCAACTCAGCCATCAGCACACACTGAGGAAAGACCTTGCCTCCAGACTGCAGTCAGTGCCTCAGCAGCAGCCCAGCCACACTGTCTACCTCCACACCAAGGGCTTCTGCTGCTGCTCCCGTCTGGCTCACTAAGTGTCTCAGGCGTGCTGTACAGTTGCCACGATGCTCATTGGAAGACCTGGAGGAGCTGGCACCAGAATTCCACATTCCTCTGTTAAAATCTCAAATCTCTCTCCTACTAGAAGAGTGCCAAGTAGAGCCCCCTTCTCCTTATTGTCTGGGAAGAGTTTTTTAGAAATGCCCAGGACAGGCCGAGCTCCTAGGATCGTGTGTGCTCCTGGTCCAACAGCTTTCTCCACTACACGCGCGCACAGTCATACGCAGATGTCCTTCTCCTGTTCAGCAGCAACTGCCTTAGACCAAGAGCCCCTGGGGGCCACCCCTGCCGCTGCTACCGCACATCTACTCATGATTCCCGCTGCCCACTCCCAGGGTACATAGTGCAGCCCACACTGAAGACCGTCTTGTAGCACACAGAGGTGGAAACTTCTTAACTGTTAGGGCTTAAAAACACTAATACTCCAGGCAGGACAGTGTGGCTTGTGTCATCAACATTGTCAAAGTGCCCACTACTCTCTGGGTCAGCCAGAAGAACAAGGTTTGCAGCTCACTGTGGCTGCCTGTACCATTGTGGCATGCCTATGTCACGTGCGGAAGCTACAGCCTCTGGGTGGTATAAATTCAAATAACAAAACCATAAGGGTGTGTCCTGAGGAACTTTTTTTTTTACTGAGGACTGACCCCAAGACCCAGGCAGAGCTCAAACTTGGAAGGCAGCTATGCTCACCACTATACCACCAACGCCCATGCAGTCAGAGCTCAAACTTGGAATCTCTGCCTCAGCCTCCTAGAGCTGGGATTATCAACACCTGCTCCTTGTTAGGAATTTTAAAAGGACACCATTTCAGTTCACTCGGAGTGCAAGTGAAAATCTGCTTCCTGTTCCCTCCCTGAGTTGGTAGGCAAACTTTTGCTAGCCTAACATTTCCCTGAGGCATAAACTCTACTGGTGGAGGCAGGGATGGGAGCTAACTTGCCCCCCACTGAAGTCTTCCTGTGCTCTTTCCTGGAATAATAAACCCGTGGTGGCTC